>JAUNZO010000824.1:0-59686 GCA_031894775.1 Chloris gayana | reverse complement strand
CTTATTATTTAAGAGTATTAAATAAAGTTTAATTATAAAACAAATTACAGGTCTCTAGACTAATTTACGAGACGAATCTAATGAGGTTAATTAAGTCATGATTAGAAGACGGTTACTGTAGCATCGCTTTAGCAAAATATAGATTAATTAAGCTCATTAGATTCATCTCGAAAATTAGCACCAATCTGTCAATAGGGTTTTGTCATTAAATTGATCGAAATATTCATAAATAATAAGATTCTCTTTGATGTAACCACTACCACAGACCAGATTTTTCATGTGTGCCAAAAACCCTCACGAAAATACGTAAAACCGCCACGAAAATGTTTCGTGTCGGCTGGCCGTCACGCAAAAACACACACGACTTTGGCGCCAGGGATATTGCATTTTCATGGCGGTCAGCTCTCACGAATAGTTTTCGTGACGGGAATTCGTGACGGCCGCGCTCACGAAAATTAGGTAGTCGCCAGGTTTATTCAACCAATATCCGTGACGGTCAACCCTCATGGTAATGTAATTTTCCTGGAGGTTTGGAGCTGTCACGGAAATGTGTTAACCAAATTAAGTAATTAATTCTTATTAACATTTTCCCAATCGAGTTCGCAAGTTTAGTAGTCAGATGCAGATAATTGTTTTGTTGATTGATTGATAGACGGACATAGAACATAGATTATTTTCTGGATTCTTACCTTACAGAACACATTGTTTTGTCGCTTTGGGCATCAACATAACACTTTCAGATTCAGAGCCTAAGCCAAATTCATCAGCAATGTATCGAAAGAAGTTTTTGGCAAAGCAATGGAAAACAATAAAGAAGAAAGCACTCTCTCCTCCCCCTATATTCACAGATGTAAAATTAACTAAATATCCCCAGGTCGCTGCTGCTGGGATGCCACCTCCACCGAAGTTGTGGTCGCCTTGCTCGCCCAAGCTGAGTTCGAGGCCGCCCCACTGCTCGCCCAGGCCGAGGTCGAGGTCGCGCATACTCGCCCAGGCCGAGGTCGTGCTGTCGAGGTAGCGCCGCCACTCGCCCATGCCGAGGTCGAGGTCGCGCCGCCACTTGCTCGGGGCCGAGCTCGAGGACGCGCTGTCGCTCACCGAGGTTGAGGTTGTGCCAGTGCTAGCTGAGGTTGAGGTTGGGGTCATGCCGCCGGTCACCTTGGCCATGCTTGTTGCCAGCAGCAAGGGGATTGGGAACTACTAGCGGGCATCGTGAGGATGAGTGAGAGAAGGAAGAAGAACGGCAGCTGTGACTTGAGGATAAGATCCAGTGATATTTAATTGATGTGGGAGCCTTCGGACTGTTTCGCGCCTGGGCACTTCAAACTTTTCACACTCGCGCTTGTACCGTGTGTTCGCGTGCTCCATTTTCCCGGCGGTGGATGCTCACGAAAATACAAATTTTCGTGGAGGTTTCCAGTTACCCTCATGAAAATTAATTTTCGTGAAGGTTTTTGACAGCCGTCACCATAATATGCAGTTATCGTGTAGGTTTTCTGTCGCTCTCACGAAAAACATTCACTCTCACGAAATTTCTGTTTTGTGGTAGTGAACAGTGCTAAATTTTAGAGGGGAGGAAACGAACACACCCTTTATCGCGGTGTTCGGCTTCGCCTATAGAAGAGTTGCCTCAAGGCGCTCAGTCAGTCAGCCTCCTGGCGCTCTTCCGGGCTGAAAGCGGCTACATGGCGAGCTGAGTACTAGCAGCCTCATCTGTAGGTTTCAATGTTTCATCATGGAGATCCCGAGAAAAACCTGATATCACGGTATATTATTATTATTAGGATCATACATATAGACCTATAAAATTTGAGAGATCACTTTAACTGGTTGCCTACTCAACATAGTTTGCTTACAGTCGGTTCTATGTTTAGAACTCTGACTAATAACAACGTACTCCATTCCTTATTATAAGCATTACTACACTCTTGTAGGAATGCTTACAATAAGAAACGGAAGGAGTACATCTTAATAAACATGTTATTTGGATATTAAAATTGCTCCTAGAGAGATTAAAATATTTATGTGGTACATTATTAAAGTAGTCACCTTGACCAAGGATAACTTGGCGAATAGACGTTGGAAATGTAGTATAAAATGTAGTTTCTATAACTGTGATGAAATTATTCAACACATTTTCTTCGATTGTTATAATGCCAAACTTATATGGACACTTATACAGGTTTCTTTTAATTTACCTTCTGCGTTGAATATAGATTATATATTTGATGGATGGTTTAATGGGGAAGATAAGGAAACGAAGTATCAATCCTTATCGGGGGCGGCTGTCTTTTGTTGAGCAATTTGGATAAGTCGAAATGATATTTTGTTTAACAATGCTAGAGTTTTGTTCCATAGAGGTGCTTTTCCGAGGAACTCACTGGTTCCGATTTTGGACGCTTATGCAAAAAGAGGAAGATTGACCACGCTTCAACTTGGCTTGATGTGCCCTTGAGACCTTAATGATGAAGTTATTTGCTTCTAATGGCTGGCTCAATAATAATAGACTTCCGGTTAGTTAATTTGCTTTTGTGTTGGGTCGTCGTTGCTTTTTTTTTGTTGTCTCTTATAATAAGAAAATAGGATGTGATCATAATGTTTTGACTCCATGCTTGAAATAGTTATATGTATCAATAGGCTGAAATATTAATACATATTTCTTTTTTAAAAAATCATGGCATTCTGGAGAATGAGCGCACCGGCAGCCGTGCAAATATGACGTGTTGTGGAAGCGGGTCGCTGGAGCATCTGTCTATAACTTTGAGATGACTGCAAATTCTCCCTGTGAACACAGATTTCAACGGACTGGTCACTAGTGTCCTGTGTACATTGATTTCATTGGACCTCCTGACGTCTCCTATTTCTCACAAAATAAACCATGTTTTCCGTTTGAAATATTTGATTGTTCTGTATTACTATAGACAGGGTCGTCCCTAAGATTTTGGAGACCCAGGACAACCCAAAAGTCTAGCCCCCTCTATATGAATATTTTCCTTAGATACATAGAATTCTCGTATAAAAAGTACAATTTACTAAAGACTATTATTACTAGTAAATTCTAGTATATTAAAAAATAGAACATTTATATAAAATATTTTACATATTACATTAAAATTTTGTTTTATAATATTTCTTTATGTGAAGTTAGGAACAAGACTATCAACATCATCCAAAATCATAGCATTCTTGTGATTCTTTGGACCTTAAATAATTCTTCCAAAAGATTATCTCATCTGGTGCCAAAATCATAGCCACGGTTAATAGGATCCGGTATGCAATAGAAATATTAGGAAAATATCCATAGAAGATATTAGTGTGAGAATTAAAAAATCTACAGAAAAAACTATATTGTTTATTAAAATGTGAGAACTTAGACAATAACAATTAAGGGTTACTATAGAGGATTAGTCATATTTTTCTGCAAAAATGAACATAACAATTAAGGGTTACTGTAGAGGATTAGTCATAATTACATTTAATGGGGCATTCGGCGTCGACGAAACTCCGAAAGTCGTCGTGCTATGATGCCATGTGCTTGATCGCCAATGCGAAGGTGTAGACAGCCAAGAAAAACAAACACGAAGCAGTTGCTTGTGGTATGCAGGGGTGAGACCGATCATGAGGGCTTATATGGTCATGTTTACCTTTTCAATCGCCGTAGTAGATTTGTGTACAGATCTGGAGGCTTATTAGGGAAGGAAAAAAACTACAGATGCTTGTTGGAACTAGACATGCTATGGGAGAGGCCCCCAAAATTCGGCGGTCCTGGGCCACCGCCCTGCCAGCCCTCCCCTCGGGGCGACCCTTAGGAGGTTTCGGTAAATTTAGTTGCACCGAGATACAAGATGTCGATCTTGTTGATTTGCCTACAGCTATCCACTAGGCCAATGCTTGTAGAGGCCTGAGCACCTGTTCATTGAACTACCAAGATTTGAGAAGATCCGGGCATTGTACGACGTCACATTTCGACATGCACGTGGACTGACCGTGGCATTACGTGCAGGGCCAGTCCCGAGGGGAGGGCTAGCAGGGCAGTGGCCCAGGGCCGCCGAATCTTGGGGCCCCCTCCCATAGCATGTCCAGTTCCAACAAGCATCAGTAGTTATGCCATATCATAGAAAATATGTATAACAACAAAATAAATAAAAACACCAATACTCTTAATTTCTAACAATTCTTTAATATCTCATTGTGGTGTTATTATAAAATTCTTAAAGAAAATAAAGACAATATCATTACTTGAATAACAAAGTAAAACGAGAGAGCTCCACTTATTAATAAATTTTGTATATGCATCAACGAATAAAAGTTCTTCGAGCATTACTACGATTATTTTCAACATTTAAATTTTCAATTTTTCATGCTCACTAGCATGCTCTAGTACAATGGTTGTGGATCTTGTTGTTCATTAGGATTATCATTAGGAGCAACATCAGTTGAGTTGGGGAATGAACAACTCATCTTATTTTCTTTTCCTTCTTTTTGCAGAGCACCTGAAATTTATCTTTCATGATCAACTAATTAACTAGGGAAAATATTCAGTGAAAACCATACATTCGGTGAAATCGTGAAAACCTTCTCAAAAACCTATTTAAAAGTTTTGAAAAATTATGAAACTTGGCATACGTGTAGAGGACATAGTGACAAACATGCATGCAAAATTTGAGATCCAAATTCAACTTCTATTAAAATTTGAGATGCAAACTCCTTCCTCGGTCCCAGGCCTTCACCAACACCAACCCCTTGCTCAACCTGTGTTGGTCCAAAATCCAGACATGATTAAATCCACTGCGTGAACAGGCAATAGTTTTTTCATAGCAGTGGCATGGAACTTATGGTACTTACCCTGAATTTTCTGGTGTTACATGGAGCAATATTGAGATCATATTCTTTGTTCAAAAACATAGACAAATCAAATAACACTGCCAATTAGACTCACCTGTAGATTCACCAGCTCTTCGGCCTCCTTCCTCACTTCTCACTCCTCACTTCACTTCCCACTTTTCCCCGTTCACACCAACACCAACCCCTTGCTCCCCTCCGCCGGGGCAGCATGGCGCTGCCGGCGCTGACGGCCGACCTCGTCGAGGAGGTCCTCATCCGCATCCCGCCGGACGACCCCGCGCGCCTCTTCTCCGCCGCCCTCGTCTGCAAGCCCTGATGCCGCGTGGCCACCGACCGCGGCTTCCGGCGCCGGTTCCGCGAGCGCCACCGCGTGGCCCCGCCCCCGTGCTGGGCGTCCTCTGCAACAGCTTCGACGAAGAAGACGAGACCCGCTTCGTCCCCACATCGTCCTTCCGTCCGCCCCGCGTCGCCGGCCACCACCGCGGCTGGCGCGCGCTCGACGCCCACTACGGTCGCGTCCTCTTCTGCAACTCGGCCTGGGGCCCTGGATGAGGGACCCGTCAAGGACGCCTTGGTCGTGTGGGATCCGGTTTCGGGCGAGCAGGTGGAGCTGCCGGAGCTGCCGAGGCACAAGGAGCTGTGGCGTGGGAGTGGTCCAACTGGAACGCCGCGGTGCTCTGCGCCGTCGGCATGCCAAGGCGAGATGGCCTGCGGCAATGGTGTTCTGTGCTGCGCCGTGGGCCTGCGCTTCCAACTCCAATCACCCCGGGCGTGTGCGACCACCTTGACTGCCACAGCGGACCCTTCCAAGTGAGTGGTCCTGGTCGGCACCACCAACGACGAGGTGTTCGCCCACGTTTACTCCTCGGAGACTCGCGACTGGAGCTACCCGAGCAGTGCTGCGCGCATAAAACTGGATGATCTGGCGCCCAGTCTCCTTCTAGGGAATGTGCTCTACTTCAAGTGTGAGAGGAGCGTGGCTGTCCTTAAGTGCGATTTGATCACTCTAGAGATGTCTCTGATTTACATGCCACTCTGGCCTGGCTGTACGCAGCCCACTGTGCTCATGGCCATGAGGATGACTGTCGGCTGGGATTCGCCACTGTGGTTGACTCCAAACTCTACCTGTGGGTGAGAGAAGCCGATGAGGATGGGGGCTTCAAACGTGAGAATGAGGGATGGAAGCAGAGTAGAGTCATTGATCATGAGACACTGCTCCCAGCTGATGCTCTCTCCAGCTCCCCTGAAGACTGAAGTGGTTGGTTTTGCAGCTGGAGTTGGAGTCTTCTTTCTGCAGACGGTGAATGGGTTGTTCAGTATCGACCCAAACTCTAGCCAGGCGAAGAAGGTACACGATGGCACTCACATCTGCAGTGTAGTTCCTTACACAAGCATATGCACTCCAGGTACACGTTGCCTAGCTTTATTGTGCCCATGTGAAACATTCAATATTTTAGGTACTAGCATGTCAGTCTGAATATCACAATATTTGTAAACAGTATTCTCCTTATGCGATCTTTGGTATAGAATGCATGAAAATGAACAGGATTTTAGTCATATGCTATTGTTCTGGACAGATGATAATTGATATGTTCTGGACTATTGATCAATATTTAGGCCTAGCGAATATGGTATCTGGCAGAGGAACCAAAAAAAAACTATTACCTACATTAAGTCAACTCCTTTGGTTTGGCACTTGCATTTCCCATCTCTTCTCTCATTGACGGGCTTTAAGAGTCTCAGCAGGTGACAAACCTATCTTTACACCCTGTATGTTCCACAGTTCTGATCTATGTGTGCTGAAGGAAGGAGATATTCACTAATTCTGATGAGTCTGAAATTATTGAGTATCCTTCCACAAGGTCTTACATCACTCTGCCATCCAAAAATGGCCTTCCCAACCTCTTCATTGGTATAAACTTCTTCCCTAGTATCTAATCACCTCGTTTCTTTATACAAGGTATACGAATCAAGGTGGGCCATTAAATACAATATCAGGGAGGGTGTTCCTCCTCGGTGCCATTAGTACCTCGTGTCTTTTCTCTTGTTAGCTACTGTTGAACAAAGCAGTATTTCCTTCTTTGATTGCCATTTGTTGATGTGATGTTCTTCTTGGAAACTATGTCAAGTCATTGTGACAGACCCGCCTCACGAAGAGGCGTTCCCGTTTCCAGGATCATCATGGGTGGCATCACGCGCTATGATACCCGATATTACAACATACAAACATAAGCATAATGCAATGAATATAAGTACAAGTCTTACATTCATCCCAGTACAAATGTACATCGAGTCTCGAAAGCATCGGAAGCTAATAAGTTTGGAAAACAACTAAACAGCGGAAGCATAAAGATACATTCCCACTCTCGGCGAAACATCACGGGCACCCGGCAGAGACAGATGTTCTTGCCCTAGAACATCTTACCGGCACATCAACTCCTCTACTCGTCCGGGCCGCACCACTCCTAAGTGTAGTGGCCGTCACCCGGAGCCTCCTCCCGCGGACGTCATCGCCGACGTCGAAGTCCTGTCCCAAGGGGTCCTCTCGAAAACCACATAGAGCAAAGCTCCGAGCAACTAGAGCTCGGCAAGACCGACCCGTCAAGGTGGCCATCTACAGCCGACTCCTAGACATGCAAAGGCCAGGGGTAGGATAAAATTAAGCACTAAGCTGGCCTACAAGTGAATCCTTACTTTCAACTTTTAGCAGTTTAATTAAGTTGCATCGAAAGAATAAATTTAATTTGCACTAAGCTACTGCATTACATGTTTCCAAACAAGTAATTAAGCAATACAGCAGATTAATCATAATCATCATCATCAATGTTCCTCTTCTTACTACGTTCCGATCGACGGGACAAGTGGTACTCGTTCATCGTGAGGGGCAGCGATTCGAATCGATTTACATCCTGCAGGAGAAACCTGATCGCACGTCACATACGCGCTTCCTAGAAGCCGCATGAGACAACCTTTCCCAGCCGGCACTCGTAGTGTTAGTCGGGCCTAGCTCCCCGAGAAGGGTCCCCCACGCGATGCCGTCCCGGACGTCATCCGTGAGTAGAGTGCTCCCTTCTCTCCTCCCAAATACCTACCAAGTAACCAAGGGAGTAGGATATCTCTCTAACATATATCCATCATCGGTACGTCGGTTTCATCGGGCCCATTAACTCCAGCATGCAAGCAGTATGTTCAAACTTATCCACATAGGCCGGACACGACGCGGTCCTTGTGTGCACGAGACAGGGCTACAACCTTGAAGACTCTATCAATCCTTCACTTTCCACGTAGTTGTCCGTCCGGCCTCCAATTTCCATTCTCTTCTCAATACTTAGCATCGTGTCCAAAAGTGATTGTCCTATCTACGAGTGGTCTCCGTACCACTCGACGGATCATCGCCCTATTTAAGCAAGCATCTAGCGTAGGGTGATCGAATCGGGATTAACAGGATCCTACCGCATGCTAGGGTTTCATCACAACTCCTGTAGACCTAATGCACAGTACGGACCTACAAGCACGGTGATGAAAATAAAATACTTAATTAAATAGGTTGTGCACCGGGCTTGCCTTGAGTTTGACCCTGAGCAGCTGGGTCAACAACAGCAGCAGCTTCAGCGCCTCCTCGCCGGTTACCACGTTCACCACCGCAGCTATATGATGCAAAGGTGATGTCTAAATTTTGATGAAAACATGACATTGAATATTTTACGGAATGCGTGCGGACTTCATCCAATACATTCAATTCATGAGTATAAATTAACGTGGTGTCTAGCAGGGTGAAAATGATTTAAGGTGATTATCTAATTTATCTCCTTCATCAACTCCCATGAAGCATTTAAATCATTATCACATGTGCAAGAAAAATAATCCATTAATCCTAGCAAAACTAGGTAAAAATAGCAATTAATTGCTCCTGGTCCTTAGGCACATGACATAGATAATAATTAACTTAAGCTTCATAATTTGGGGTAATTAATTAATTAACTAAGCATTTAACTTAAGTCTTCTAAAAAGAATTTTGACCTAAATCAATTGCTCCTGAAAATGCCAACTGAATGCACCATAAAATAGTACATGTCTCAAGGAGTCCAACAAAATTTAGTTTGCAATTTTTGGAGTTCTAGAACTCTAGATATGAATTTTCTAAGTTTAAATGAATTTTGGGACTATTTACGAAAATGCCACTCGAGATTTAAATTTAAATATCTGCGCTCCGTGCCACACCGAGGACCACAGGGTTCCGGATCCGCGTGTGGCTGTGGCCACACGGGATCCGGGCCGTGTGGCCCGCCCTCGTGGCCTCGCCGCGCGCGGCCGGGAGGCGGCGGCGCGACGGCCGGAGCGGCGGCCATGGCCCGCGCGCAGCCCTGCAAGGTCCCAAAGTGCACCGCACGACACGACGGACTCGACGTAAAGCTTCACGCGGCCGGAGGCTCACCGGAGGGCGGCGCGACGGCGATGGCGGTGGGGGAGTGATCCGGCGGGGGTGTTCGTCGTGGAGGAAGCACCAAACGAAGCGCGGCCCGGCCGTTGAGCTTCACCGGAGCGTGGGCTCTCCCGTCATGGCCTCGGTTGGGGATGAGCACGACCGTGGGTGGCCGTCGGCGTGGAGGTGGCGGCGGCCGGAGCTTCGCGGTGGGGAGAAAAGGGAATCCGGCGACCTAGGGAGTCAAGGGAGGGAGGTTAGGGTTTTAGGAGAAACTCCATTGCCTTGCGGACGCACCGGAGCAAGAACGGAGAACAATGGCTCACCGGAGAGGCGGCAATTTGGCCGCGACGACGGTGACGGCCGGGTGAAGCTCTTTGCGGAAATCCTCGAAATTGACCGGTTTTACTCCACCATTTTTGGGGGTTTTTGGCGTGGAGTAGGGTGGGGGTGGGGCGGAGCTTGGGACGTGCTCGGTTTGGCTCGGGAGGAAGTAAGGCGGCCGGGGCGGCGAGCTTCAAGCTCGGGCGTCAATGGCGGCTCGGGGGGAAGCTCGGGAGAGAGAGAGGGAATAGAGAGGGGGTTCCGACCGGGTAGGGGACCTCCCCTTTGTCCCTCCGACCAGGTGGGGACGCGGCCGGAGGGCGCCGTCCACGCGGCGCCGGCGTACGGCCCGGTCGGGCGCGAGGCGCGGCTCGGCTCGCCGACACGCGGGGCCCGCGGTATATTCCCCTGGCATCTTTTCTATTTCCCTGAATTTCCGGTTGTGGCCTAGTCCGGTTTTGAAAAATCAAAAACACGGCCTCCCCGAGCTCAAAAATTAAAGGAGAGAATTTTGTTGGAAAGTATAACTCTAGAAAGTGACATGCACGAAGAGTATACTCAAAAAATTCTTTCTGGATTAATTCTGAAAATTCAGAGAAAAGGCTTAAATGCTAAGCTTGTCTGATTTATTTGGGGTATCAAACCTTGATGAAATCCAGTGGGGTTTTGTCCTAGATTTTTCATTTGACATGCCGTACAACATATATTTTTGGTTGACCATACTTGTATGGTAGAAATTTGAGTTGTAGTTCAAACCAAAGTGTTTTTGAATTTATTTACTGCCCAAAACACTTTGCATGTCAACGAATTTTCTTGGGTGGGCTAATCCAGACCTGAGGTTAGTTTTAAAAATGCTAACTCAAAAAATTAGGACACGGAGTGTCACAGCCCTCCCCTTAAAGAAATCTCGTCCCGAGATTACAATTAAACATGGAGGAGGTGAGTTGCGTACCTCTAGTCCGAAGCGTGAACTTCGGGTAGTGGGTTTGAAGAAAATCTTCAGACTCCCACGTAGCCTCCCTTGCGGAGTGATGGCTCCACCTGAACCTTGAAAAATTTCCGAGTGCCATTTCGGATAACTCTTTCCTTTGTATCGACAATCTTGACTGGCCGCTCGGAATAGGTCAAATCGGGCTGCAATGGTACCACTTCCTCCAACACTCGATCAACGTGTCGTATACTTGGCTTATGGGTATACAGATGATGAAGAAATGGATACGCAAAGACATGGTAGCAAATCGGAGAAGATACGAGATAAGGGCGATAGGCAACAGGTCGGTCTTCGACCGGTTTGGGATAATAGAAGAACACTGTAGACCGGTATGGAAACAAGGCGGATACTAAGACCGGTATACAATGACGTGAGAAGCAAATTATAGAACAATTTGTAGTCTGATTAGGACTACGGATCAATAAAGAAAGTTAGAGATAGAATCCCATATATGTAATTCATGTAATCGGATAGGACTACGATTGTAACCCTAGCTCCCCGGACATATAAGGCGGAGCGGGGACACCCCCCCACAAAAAAGGATTTGAGACTTCACAATTAGCAAATCGCTAAAGGCAATACATAACATACGGGACGTAGGGTATTACTCTCGATTCGAGGGGCCTGAACCTGTCTAAAATCGTGTGTTCCTATGTGTTACGTATGTTGCACCATCGAATTCCACGCTCGTGAGGGACCGGGTAGTTCTAGTGCTGAGTTTAAGACTCGACATTTGGCGCGCCGGTAGGGGTCCCGGCGAGTTCCTAGCGAGTTCGATGGCCACTTCGTTTGTCGTCGACTTCGAGCCCGGCTTCAAGATTCGCTTCGGGTCCCTCGACTTTGAAGGCGACTCGGATGGGAAATTGTCGTTGATGAATCCGACTCGTTGCCGGGCCGCTGCTTCTAAAGCGCGATCACCTACCACGGTTGATACCTCCGATTCGGAGCTTAGCGGGTCCGACGCAGCTTTAGCGCGATACATCGAGCTCCCTACGCTTATGCCTCGGAACGGTGCCGGGCTACGGCGCAAAGCTGTTCTCCCGAACCGGATACTGATTCCGAGGAAGACGCTCCGATCTTCTTCCAAGGGTTCATGACAGGACCGGTTATACGCCAACTCACTCCTGAGGAAGCTGCTGAAGAAGCGGCAAGGATGGCGAGAGCTGAAGGCGAACGCGATCGTCGTGAAGCGGAAGAGGAAAACAGAGTTGAACAACCTCCGCCACCTTCGGCCGCGGATCCGCGCACAAGTGCTACTGCTTTAGCTGGAGGAAGCGCCCCTGCGACCGCTCCCACGGCTACGGGCCCGCTACCGGACCGGTCCGGAGACCCGGATGAATCTCCGAGGATACAACAATCGACGAGGATCTCACGGCGGAAGACGCCATCGATCTTCCGGCGAGCTCCGGATTTAAGTTCCATGGAAGTAGAGATGAATGGTGCTCGGGTCTTCGCATCGCCGGTCCACAATATTGTGGGAGTGAAACAGATTCTTGAAACAATATCGGAAGAAGTCCTCAACGCTACGCCGAGATTGCGCCGTGCGCTGAATTTAGTTGATGCGGCGGCTCTGCAAACAAACTAGCTCGTCCATGATCGAGCGGAATCTTCGGTCGCTCGCATTCCCATTCGGAACGACCGACAAGGGCCCGGTCCGACGGAGCTTCTTCCGGAGGAAGGCTAGCACCCGGCGTACCCCGATCGCGGATGCACATGAACAAGCTCCCAACCAAGATTTGCGGGTACCGCTCAATGATAACCGGGATGTTCGGAACGTGCTGATTGATCGTCATGCGGAAAGAGTGGAGGAGCGAACGAGACATGAGGAAGATGAGAGGCGACGGACCGGTCATGTGGATGATCGTCCTCGGGATCTTGCCCCACCTCGGCGCAACAGGCCGGCGGCTTCGGCGCCACCCACCAACGCAAATTATTCGCGCAACGATCATCGAGGGCATGGTAGTAGGCATGCTCATCGAGATGGACGACGCCGTGACAATAGAGACCGGAGAGGGCGAGACAACCGGGACAGAGATGCTTGAACCTCGGCGAGCGGACAATGATCGTCAAGCTGCACCTCCACCTCCGCCCCCATCGCGACATGCGAGAACCGGCGAACAATGATCGTCAAGCGGCACCACCACCTCCGCCTCCGCCTCCTTCACGGGACGCGGAGCCGGCGAATAATGATGGACAAGGCGGTTCGGGAGACGGATACCGGGACGACCGTTACTACGACTATTCCGACGATGACGAGGGATCGTAATTACCAGCATCGCCCTAGCCGTCGATCTCCTTCACCGGTGCCGGACTGGTGCGGAAGATGATGAATATTCCGTAATTCCCGCTTTTACGCGAGATTTACGCATCCGCAAATACCCCGGGGATTTAAGCCGGGGCCATTGACAAGTATGATGGCAAAGCGCCTCCGGCCGAATGGCTCCGCATGTATACCACGGCTATCCGGTCGGCGGGAGGAGACACGTTCGTGCTAGCCAATTATCTACCGATGTGCATGGAGCGAGGCTGGACGCTTATGGTTGTAATCCCTGCCCGAGAAATCTATTTCTTCATGGGGAGACCTCACCAAAAAGTTCGTAGAAAACTTCCGGGCGACTTGTGAGAAGCCAGGAAACTACTTCGACCTCAATGGGCTGAAGCGAGAAGCCCGACGAGACCCTCACCGATTTCATCGAGCGATTACTGCAATAAGAAAGCCTTAATACCCAATGTTCCCGATCAGCAAGTGATTGCTGCATTTCAAGTCGGCGTCCGGAGTGAAGCGCTGGTTCACAAGATTGGGAGACGTAATCGAAACCTCACCATGACGGCGTCGAGTGCTTCAAGATAGCGAGATGATTACGCTGCTGGAGAATCAAATGTAGTCAATCTGCGCGGGAACAAAGGGAAGGAGCCGAAGCACGACCAAGGCAACCGATCTGGATCCGGGAATGACAAGAAGCGTAAGGCTGATCACCTTGTTGCAGCTATTGACCGGTCTCATGGAGGAGACCGGCCAGCAGCCCCTAAGAGAGGTCCCGAGAGAACGATTGTCGTTTGAAACACTTACGGACGGCCCTTGTATGATCCACAATGGGAATCATAAAGCTAAAGAGTGCTTCTGTTAAGGCCATTTGCTCAATTTGCCTTAAAGGTTGCACCTCGATCCGCTTACGGGAATCGGAAGGATGACAAGGGCAAGGATAAGGACCGTGAAGACAATGAGGATGGCGAAGGTTTTGAGGAACCAGCCCGAGAGGTAAACATGATTTATGGAGGCCCGGACGCATATGAGTCAAAGCGGAAGCAAAAATTGTCATTAAGGGAGGTTAATGCTGTTGCTCCTGCAACTCTCGAATATCTTCGGTGGTCCGAGGTCCCCATCACATTTAGCAGGGCGAGACCACCGGAGGTACTACCGAAAGCTAGAAAATATCCACTCATTCTTGCTCCCATTGTTCGGAAGGTGCGGTTGAAGAGAACTTTCATTGATGGGGAAAGCTGTTTGGATATCTTGTTCGCTAAGACTCTGCTCGAGCTTGGCCTGACGATCGCTGATTTAGAGCGCAGTGTTTCTCCGTTCCATGATATAATACACGGGCGGAATAGTTACCCTTTGGGGCAGATTTCTCTGCCGGTGACTTTTGGGACGAAGGAAAATTATAGAAGGGAGAATATCATCTTTGAGGTGGCTGACATAGACTCGAGCATACCATGCTATTCTCGGAAGATCGGCTCGGCGAAATTTATGGCCATCCCAAATTATCGGTACTTGATGTTGAAGATGCCGGGCCAAACGGGGTCCTGTCATTCCGGGGTGATATCAAGACCGCTTATGCTTGTGAGGTGCATAGCACGAGTTGGCATCCCGGATCAATTCGGAAGTTGAACGTCAAGAAATCGGAGAAGCGGCTGAAGCTTTGGAAGTTCATACAAGGATAGAGGATGAAGTACCGGTCAAGAAGATTGCAAAGGAGAAATTGAAGGCTGGTACGGTGGTTTCCAAGACTGTTCGGCTTGATGAGTCGGACCCCTCTAAGGTCACCCATATAGGGGCTGACTTGGGGGATAAATAGGAAAGCGCGCTCATTCTTTTCCTCCAAGGAAAATAGGGATATCTTCGCATGGCAGCCTTCGACATGCCGGGTGTTCCTAGAGAGAAGATTGAGCACGCACTTGTTGGTGCGTCCCGATGCGAAGCCGATGAAACGAAGCTCCGGAGGTTTGCCCAAGACCGCAAGGAAGCTATCAAGAAAGAGATAACTAGGTTGTTAGCAGCTAAGTTCATTAGGGAGGTGTATCACCCAGATTGGCTTGCCAATCCGAGTGCTTGTACCAAAAAAGAATACTAAAGAATTAAGGATGTGCGTTGATTATACTGATCTCAACAAAGCTTGCCCCAAAGACCCTTTCGCGCTGCCTCGAATCGACCAAGTTGTTGATTCGGCTGCATGGCTGCGAACGTCTTAGTTTCCTTGGTGCTTATTCGGGGTATCATCAAATACCGTTAAGAGTTGAGGATCGAGATAAAAACCGCGTTTATCACCCCTTCGGAGCATACTTGCTACACGACTATGCCGTTTGGATTGAAAAATGCTGGAGCTACGTATCAGCCTGGTATGCAACGTTGTTTGGATTCGCAATTGGAAAGAAACGCAGAAGCTTATGTCGATGATATAGTGGTCAAGTCTCGAAAAGCGAAGATCTCCTCTCGACCTGGCGAGAGACCTTCGATGATCTGCGGAACTTTTCCATGAAGTTAAACCCGGGAAAATGTGTGTTCGGAGTTCGTTACGGGAAGTTACTAGGTTATTTGGTATCATGGAGAGGTATTGAAGCTAATCCGGAAAAAATTCGGACAATTGTGAACATGCAACCCCGAGTTGTTTGAAGGATGTTCGAGAAGTTGACGGGCGGTATGGCAGCTCTTAGTCGATTTATCTCAAGGCTGGGAGTTCGAGGACTTCCGTTCTTCAAATTACTTAAAAAGCAAGACAAGTTCGAGTGGACCGGTGAAGCACAAGCAGCGCTTGATCAGCTTAAAGAGTATCTCGGTAATCCTCCGGTTTTGGTCCCGCGAGCCCGATGAGGTTATTCGGTTATATATCTCCGCAACAACCCACGTGGTGAGCACGGTTACGGCGGTTGATCGGAAGGAAGAAGGACATCTGCAATTGGTGCAACACCTGGTCTATTTTGTAAGTGAAGTTCTTACTGAGTCTAAGATAAGGTATCTCCAATTGCAGAAGTTCATATATGCTTGTAGTGATAACTTCTCGAAAGTTGAAGCATTATTTCCAAGCGCATCCCATTGAAGTTAAGGCTGGGTTCGCTATTGGAGATATTGTTCGCAATCGAGAAGCAATTGGTCAAGTTGCTAAGTGGGCTATAGAACTTGGCCAATATGAGATTACGTTCTCTTCGCGGACGGCTATTAAGGGACAAGCATTAGCTGATTTCATAACGAGTGGTTGGAAACACAAGTGCCGCGGGAGATTCAAGCATTGGAGTATTGGGAGATGTTCTTTGATGGGTCCCTACAGCTTTCAGGCGCGGGGGCTGGTGTGGTCCTTTTCACTCCACAAAAGGAACCGCTCAAATAAGTGTTGCAAATGCATTTTCGAGCTTCAAACAATACAGCGAGTATGAAGCTTTGCTTCATGGACTTAGAGTAGCTGTTTCGTTGGGTGTTCGACGATTGGATATATATGGTGATTCGATGTTAGTGATCAGCCAAGTGAACAAGGTATGGGATGCTCATGATGAACATATGATTGCGCTTTTCTCATATCTCTGCGCGGAAATAATGTCTGCTGCGGATGAGTTGGCTAGGCCGGGATCTTCGCGACGAGCGGTTCCTCCTGGCGTTTTTCTTCGGGTGTTGGATAAACCGTCTATAAAGGTGGAGCCTAAGGTTCTTATTACAGAAATCGAAGATAAGGCGGTCTCGAGAAAGTCGGGAGGAAAAAGCGGTCTTGAAGAACCGATCGATAGTACGGGTTTGCCAAGAAAGCTCGAAGGCGGATTCAATACTGGTGGTATTCAGCCATTGGATGTTATGATTATTGATTCCGATTGGCGTACTCCGTATCTTGACTATTTGCAATCCGGCAAAACACCAGAAGATAAGGTGGAGAAGCAAAGATTAGAAGTTCGAGCCCGCAGTTATTTAATTCTCGAAGGAGAATTGTATAAGCGTGGGGCTAATATTACGATGAAATGTGTGTCGGTTTCCGATGGTATTCAATTGCTTGAAGACATACACAAAGGAATTTGTGAAAACCATGCTTCTTCGAAGACATTGGTTGGGAAGATATTCCGACGGGGATTTTATTGGCCAACAGACAACGGATGATGCGCATAGAGTGGTTAAAAGTTGTCAAGGATGCCGGTTTTTGCAAGACAACCTCATACTCCGGCTCGGGAGTTACAATTAATCCCAATGACTTGGCCTTTCTCTACTTGGGGGCTGGATATAGTGGGACCTTTCAAACGGGCACCGGGAGGATTCACGCATATTTTTGTGGCGGTAGACACGTTTTCCAAGTGGATCGAGGCTGAAGCGATTACTAGTACAACTACGGCACGCGCAATCAAGTTTTTGCGAGAACATTTTTGTACGTTTTGGGGTTCCATACAGTATTATTACTGATAATGGGCCTCAATTTACTTCGAGTTCTTCAAAGATTATCTTGAGAGTTTAGGGATCAAGGTGCAATATGCGTCGGTGGCACATCCGCAGAGCAATGGACAAGTGGAACGAGCTAATGGAAAGATTTTGACCGGTCTTAAACCGAGAATTTTTGACCGATTGAAGCCTTATGCGGGAAAATGGGTTAAGGAATTGCCCTGGGTGCTGCGGGGTTTGCGCACTAATGTTAGCGAGCTACGGGACGAGTCTCCTTTTTCTTTGGTATATGGATCGGAAGCCATGTTACCTACTGAAGTGAATATGGTGTCGGCCGGGTTCGAGTATTATGATGAAGAAAAATATGATGATCGACGTCGGGTTGAATTGATTGCTGCGGAAGAATTGAGAGATCAAGCTCGATTCAAGCCGCCAAATATCAGCAAGGATTGCGTCGATATCATCATCGTAATGTTCGCACGCGGGAATTTCAAATCGGAGATTTGGTTTTGCGGAAGATTCAATCTAACAAGAACAGGCATAAGTTGTCACCGGTGCAGGAAGGACCTTTTTTGGTGAAATCGGTATCCGGACCAGGGGCTTATAGGCTTATGACCTTGGAAGAGGAAGAAATTCCAAATTCTTGGAATATTGATCAACTTAAGTCGTTTTTATACTTAAAGGTATTTATTGTAAAGTTTTTCTTATTATAATAAAGTAATTTTATCTAATAATAATATGTTTGTTTTTTGTGTCTCCATACTTTAATTTCGAATTAAATTATTGAGCCAGGGGGCTACTATGATAAAGAGTAGTACTGTGATATTTTGTTATTACTGCTATGATAAGAGCGATGCGTGATGTGCCGCTATTCTTGAATAATAAGACCAGTCATTTAGTTAATGGATTGCTGTGATAAGAGCAGATCCGCTGAAATTATAAGCTTGTGTTTAAGGCTGGTATATTCGGGAAAGGATAG
The DNA here is from genome assembly GCA_031894775.1 of Chloris gayana. Taxonomy (NCBI): domain Eukaryota; kingdom Viridiplantae; phylum Streptophyta; class Magnoliopsida; order Poales; family Poaceae; genus Chloris; species Chloris gayana. The sequence goes on along the minus strand of JAUNZO010000824.1, from coordinate 41,496 downwards.
AGTATAAGCTTTCTTTTTTATGAATACTCATTGGTAAGCTGTTGTATTAAGAACAGTTTGGGAAATCTTACAAACTAGCTTTTTTGCTCATGTTATATCTTGAGTAAATAAGTTAGTAAGCATATTGGTGAAACCGGTATTCATAAAACAAGAAAAAGTGACTAATATTCATAAAGCAAACGAGTATAGTGGACAAGATGTTCAAATTCAAAATGGCCCTATTACAAAGCTTTCTAAGCGGGACCGCTTGAAGTGCCGGTGTCACCGATCTTGGGATTTCCTTCGAGCCTATCATCCAGTGTTTCTTCAAAATCGAGAAGAAGTTACGAGTTAAATCTCTGTCAAGATCTTCGAAGGCAGCTTCTACTGTCTGTCATCGGCGGTTGTCGCGAGCATCTTGAGCATCTTGATCTAGGACAAAAGCTGCTTGTGCTACATTCGAGAGGGACACCGACGGATCGGCTGGATCATCTTCCACCGGTTCAGAAACGGTACCAATGAGCGAGTTCCTTAGCTCATTGAACCGGTCTTCGATGGTATCGGGGTGGGCACCATCCCGGATAAAATTGAAATCGCAAACATCAACCGGAGTCCACGATTGGATAATGGCGGCAATATGTCCTCCTCCTGAAGCGGCGACCAGCCTTGAGTGCTCTCCGATCCTTCTCGGGATTGCCCGGATGGCGGACTCGATGTCCATTTCATTTGGATCAATAGTTTGTCCGCCATTGAGGTATTCCGAGTGCGAATTGTGCCCGCGATAAGTTACTGAAACAAAAAGTGTAAATTTAAAGAGCGGGTATTGCTTGAAGATCGATATGTTCAAGAGATAACATAAGAGTAATAAAGAAAAACGGGACTTACGCACTGTACCAGATTTCAGCCGCTCTGAATCTGCCCTTGATGTTTACATTGGATTCTTTCGGTTTACGGACGAGTCTTCAAGGCTTTCTCTCTCTGCTTGAGCTGATTTCGCAGCTTCTAATGCTTCGATCGGTTCAGCTTTCAACCGAGCGTTCTCGGTCTCTTGCATCTTGTTGGAGCGAAATGCTTGAGCAAGTATGCTATCTTTCGCGGTGAGCTCTCCTTCAAGTTCTCCAATCCGTGCCGCTCGTTGCTCTTCAATACGAGAGCCTTCTTCCAATGCCTTTTCTTGAGCTGCTGTTTTTTCCGTAAGAACTTCTTCGGCTTTCTTATGGGCAGCAACAAGATTCTCAAGCGCTGAAATCAAATATAGGATCAATCGAGAAAAGGAGATGGTGGAGAAAATGTAAAATGTATAAAAGCAATTGTGGTCTAGTGGTGAAGCTTCTAGCTATCAATCAACAGATTCAAGATTCAAGGCAAATTGAAAATGTTACTTTGATTAATTTGGCGGAGCTTGATGATTTCTTGTCGGCGTTCTTCCATCATGCGATGGGTGTCCTGCAGACCGGCCTCTCTCCTCCGGAGGTCGTTTTCCTTGGCCTTCGGAGTGGCCGTCTGAATTTCTAGCTCGCCCAATCGTTCTTGATTGGTGTTGAGTTCTTCCTGCAAGCGGGTAATAATTGCAGTCTTGGCTTCGAGCTTTTCGAGAAGAACCTAAAAAGAAAAAGAGAGTAAGAAATTTGAAGATTAAAGGGAAGTTGCTTGGAGAAATTATTAAATGGTAGAGATATACTTGGCAGATTCGGAGAAATTCTTTAAAGCCTCTTCCTCTTGGAGGGCGTCCCATTGAGCCGTTGCGGTAAAAGTCCTTGCTCCGCTAGAACTATCCACCTTCACTTCTTCGACCACCATTTTGGCCGGTCCGGGTTCTCCGGAAGGCTTACGAGTTGTCCTAGCCCGGCGAGGAATTTCTTCCGTCCGAGCTGGTCCCGAGTGAGAGCTCCGGAGGGATTTGAAATAAGGTGGCTTGGGGAAGAGGGTTGTCGGAAGAAGAGCTCTCAACATTGAAGGTTTGCTTTTCAGCTCCCGAGCTTGAGGCGACGGGGAGTTCCTTTGTGAGAGTCGCACTTTGAGCTTACGTAGTTGGAGTGGCAATAGTGGTGGAGGCGCCAAGAGTGGAACCGGTCCGAAGCATATCCGGGAAGAAGCAAGAACAAGGCTAGGAGGAGCACTGTGAGGAAAATTTGGTTCTTAAAAAGCCAGCTATGCTGGCTTGGAAGCTAGAGGGAATCTGTAAGAAAAAGCGACCTTAATTAGATTAGAGCAAGGAGCTTTGGGACCTAAGGAGTTTTTTGACAGATTGAATAATTCAGAAAAATAATTCGAGAAAACTTACGTGGAGGCTTTTTTAAAGCCGGTGGAGGTTTTGACCTTTTTGGACGGGCCTTGAGAAACTCCACCACTGCTATCTGCGGCTCTTTTCTCCGCTGGATTGGCTTGCGGAGTTGGAGCTCGATCCCGGCATCAACGGGACCGGTCCGGTGACCATACCGGGACCGTTTGGGGACATTTGACAATGGATCGGTCGAGGCGAAGTGCCTTGAGTTTTCCCCGGTGAAGCTTCGAGGATGGCCGGAGCTGCTTGGCGATCCCTTTCGACGGCGTCTTCTTCTCGCCGACGCTCTTCAAGTTTTTGTGCCTGCGAGCGGGTATCGCCGGAAGCGGCGAGGAGGGGCGGCGGGTTTACCGATGGTCAAGGCGATGAGTACGTCTTCTTGTACTAGGAGCTTGAACCACGGTCCCAGATTTTGTGATTTTTGGGGCTAGGCTTGGAGGTAGAGGGAAAGACCGGTCCGTGGATTTTTGAGCCGGACCGGCTTGAACAACAAGGGGAGCGGCATTATTGGCATAATCCTCTCCCCAAGTGTCATTAGGAGGAAGAGGAGGATGACTCCTGTAGTTGTCCATTTTCTGCGATTACAAAGATTAAGTCTTTATAAGTAAATGATGGCAATAAGTGATAAAGATTTGAAAAAACAGGAAGAAGTACTTACGGCATCACGAGGATTGCATGAGCTAAAAGCTAATGCCACTCTTGTACATCCGGACAGTGCTGGATTTGGCTGCAACATCTGTCTAATGCGAACTTCTAGCCGATCCTTGTTGGGGAGGGAAGTTCCGTCCGGAGGCATGGCGGTGTCCTCGTTGAAAAGCCAAGCAGGGTGTTCTTGCCTCTTGAGTGGTTGGACGCCTCGCACTATGAAGCTCCGGAGAATTGTCTCGGCGATTACGCCTTTGACATCTTTCAAGTATCCGATGCGGGCGAGGAGTGCAAGAACTTCATCGTCCTCTTTGAGTTTTTCCTGGTTTCAGCGGTGGGGAAATTCTTGGCTACCTTCGCATTGAAAGCGGGGAGAGATGGTTGAGGATTGTCACGGAAAAACCACCCTTTTTTCCGGTGAGCTATGCTATTGTTCAAGGATAAAGAGAAATATTCATCCGCGCTCCAGCCATTGGATTCCCACACCACCAAGCTGCAGCCTGGCGGTCCGATGATGGAAGCGGGCGAACTTGGAACGGATATTGGAACAGCTTGAAGTGGGGGAGAACTCCAAGGAAAGCCTTGCATAAATGAATAAAGAAGGCAATCCGAAGGATGGAGTTAGGGTTAAGGTTCACTAACTCCCATCCATAGAAGAAAAGAAGTCCTCTAAAGAAGGAACGAGCATGGGAGATCGAGGCCACGGAGGAAAAATGCTGCGAAGACTAGTTGTTGTGATTCATCTATACCCCGGGGAACTTGGGCTGGGGAAGGGACACTCCGGTTTAAAATGGGTTGGGGAGGAAGATACCCATCTTTAATCGCTTCATTCAAAGAGGATTACGTGACCTTGCTCGGGACCAAGGTCTTGGACTCCAAACGGAAGGCGATCGCGAGGAACGAGAGGAAGAAGATGAGGGAACGGCGATGGATTTCTTCTTGCCCATCTTGAGAGATGAAAAAAGAAAGCTTCGAATTGGTTGATGAAGAAGGAGAGCGTAACGAGAATGAAAGCGAATGGCGGGCGCGTATGAGCTTCGGGAGCGAGGGTTGACCTGGGTCGACTTTTCGTTTTCTTTTATAAACACTGGGATGGGCCCGGGGCTGAAAAGTTATTGGGCCTTTTTAAGAGGCCCGAGGGATGTCGTGATCTGTGCAATTATGACCTAACGGCCATAAGGAAGTTAATGATCCGTTATCTGCGTTAATTATGACTTAACGGTCATAAGGATAAGCCGTCGTGCTTTTATGAAAGAAAAAAGCGGTCTGAAAAATAGAAATTTTCAGATAAAAGTTAAAGCCATGCTGAATTCTGTGATTCAGCAGTATGAGAGAGTTAGATTTTACATCACTCGGTGATAATGGATGCCTTAGGCTATGGGTGTTAATCATCCGGCTGATTATAGGCTTTGGAGACTCGAGTCGTTGTGAGAATATAAGGGATAGACTGGTCCGATCAACCAGAATTATGGTTTTTAGTAAAATTTTGATAAGTAAATTATAAGTCTAGACTGATTTAGTCGATCCGTTATGTGAAATTGGTAAAAACATACGAGAGGATAAGAAATTATAGCCGGTATGACCGGTCTGGAAAATATGTTCTTAGCAAAAAATTGCTGAGAGGGATGTGATTTAGTGGAAAATAACCAAACGTAGTCTCTCGGAAAGAAGAGCATTATTTGTGATCCTCAAATGATACAAGAGTCGGGAGCTATACCTAATTAGATGCACCGTATTCAAGAGCGGTCTGCAAAAATTTCGGGAAGCGGAAAATGATAGAATTTGAAAGAAGCAATCTGTAGCAATTGGATATTGAAGGAAATAACGAAGAATCAGCTAGTGGACTCTTGCATTATTTGAAAGAAGTTCAAATGATCCAAGAGTCGGGAGCTATACCCAATTGGGTGCGCCTAGCCGGCGCACCGTGAGAAAGATAGGCTATGATTACCTAATTAGGTGACATAAAAGGTGAAAAACAATAATTTTTTCGGACTTCTTGTTAAAGCACTTATGAAGAAAAAAGAACGAGTTTGCAGCAGATTGGAGTTCTTTTTAATTTTACCATGAATAAAGACCAACGAGCGAGAAGACTGGTTAGTTTTATTCAAGGTTAAATCAAAAATTACTCGGGGGCTGCTGTCGTATACTTGCCTTATGGGTATACGAGATGATGAAAAAATGGATACGCAAAGACATGGTAGCAAATCGGAGAAGATACGAGATAAGGGCGATAGGCAACGGATCGGTATGGGATAATAGAAGAACCCGTAGACCGGTATGGAAACAAGGCGGATACTAAGACCGGTATACAATGACGTGAGAAGCAAGTTATAGAACAATTTGTAGTCTGATTAGGACTCGGATCAATAAAGAAAGTTAGAGATAGAATCCCATATATGTAATTCATGTAATCGGATAGGACTACGATTGTAACCCTAGCTCCCCGGACATATAAGGCGGAGCGAGGAACCCCCCCAAAAAAAAAAAGGATGCGAGACTTCGCAATTAGCAAATCGCTAAAGGCAATACATAACATACGGGACGTAAGGTATTACTCTCGATTCGAGGGGCCCGAACCTGTCTAAAATCGTGTGTTCCTGTGTGTTGCACCATCGAATTCCACGCTCGTGAGGGACCGGGTAGTTCTAGTGCCGAGTTTAAGACTCGACACAACGGGCGCTTTGAGGCACTTCTTCGGTTGCGAGACATGGAAGACGTCATGCACACCGGCGAGAGTCTTAGGTAGATCAAGCTTGTAAGCAACCACACCACATCCGGCCACTATGGGGTAGGGTCCGATGTAGCGCGGTGAGAGCTTGCCTCTCACGCCAAACCTTTGTACACCCTTAGTCGGCGAGACTCGAAGGTATACAAGATCACCCACTTTGAACTCAAGTGGCCGGCGTCTTTTATCCGCACAGCTCTTTTGTCTTGATTTTGCTGCCTTGAGGTTTGCTTGTATTTCCAACACTCGCTCCTCGGCTTGTTGCACAAGTTACGGCCCAAAAATGGTTCTCTCCCGGACTCGGACCAAGCGAGCGGAGTACGGCATCGGCGACCATAGAGAGCCTCAAACGGTGCCATCTTAATGCTCTCTTGGTAGCTATTGTTGTAAGCAAACTCTGCCAAGGGTAAGCATTCATCCCACTTCTTGTCATGATCCAGCACATATGCTCTCAACATGTCCTCCAATATTTGGTTTACTCTTTCTGTTTGACCGTCGGTCTGTGGGTGGTAAGCTGAGCTTCGAATCAATTTCGTTCCTAGGGACGCATGAAGTTGCTCCCGAAACGTCCCACAAGCCGGGTCCCTCGATCGGAAACGATTGTCTTTGGCACACCATGCAAACGAGAGGATCCGCTCGATGTATAACCGAGCATATTTGGGTATCCTATAACAAGTCCTCATCGGTATGAAGTGTGCCACCTTTGTCAAGCGATCAACAATTACCCAAATAGAATCAAACTTTCGAACTGTGGTAGGCAAGCCAACAATAAAGTCCATGCTGATGTCATCCCATTTCCAAGATGGTACGCTGAGTGGCTGCAACGGCCGGCGGGTCTCAAGTGATCAGCCTTGACCCGACGACAAGTGTCACACTCGGCGACGTAACGAGCAATCTCCCTTTTCATCCTTGTCCACCAATACCTCGTCCTAAGATCATGGTACATCTTATTGCTGCCGGGATGCATAGCATACTTGGCTAGGTGAGCCTCATCCAATATCTTCTTACGTAGCTCGGGAACTTTCGGTACCACGATGCGGTCTTTGAACCAAACAACTCCCGCATCGTCCTCACGAAAACATGCCACCTGCTTATCTCCCTCTTTTATCCTTCTCCTAAGGTGAGCAATGCAAGTATCCGCTTTCTGCGCTTCTACCACTTCTTCTCGCAAGGTGGGTATCAAGGCCAAGTTGTAGAGCGACCCGTAGGGTACAACCTGGATGTAGTGCCCATCCTTGACTGATCGAGTGGCTCTGAAGAAGGTTGCAATGTGCTTTCCTGCTAAGCGCATCGGCAACGACATTAGCTTTGCCGGGGTGGTAGTGCACTTCCAACTCATAATCCTTAATCAACTCCAACCAACGGCGCTGTCTCATGTTCAGATCATCCTGAGTGAAAATGTACTTCAAGCTCTTGTGATCGGTGTAGATGCGAACGAGATTACCCAACAAATAATGTCTCCACACCTTCGGAGCGAGTACAAGCTGCTGCTAACTCGAGATCATGAGTAGGGTAGTTCTGCTCGTGCTTCCGGAGCTGCCGAGAGGTATAAGCAACAACTCGACCCTCCTGCATGAGAACTCCGCCCAAACCTCTGCCCGATGCATCACGAGAAAACATCAAAAGGCTTCTCAAGGTCCGGTTGTGCTAGCACTGGGGCAGATGTCAACAATGTCTTCAAAGTCTCAAAGGCTTCCCGACAAGCCCGACTCCACTCAAACTTCTTCTCTTTCTTCGAAGCTCGGTCATAGGTTTGGCAATTTTGGAGAAGTTCGGAATGAACCTCCGATAATAGCCAGCCAAGCCTAGGAAGCTGCGAATCCGTGGTGCAGACTTAGGAGCTTCCCATTTGAGTACGTCTCGCGCCTTGCTTGGATCCACGGACATGCCCTCCTCCGAAATGATGTGACCCAAGAATGGAACTTCCTTAAGCCAGAATTCGCATTTGCTGAATTTAGCATACAAGCTGGTGGTCCCGCAATCTTTGGAGAACTATGCGAAGATGCTCGGCATGCTCTTCCTCGGACTTGGAATACACCGGGATGTCATCAATAAAGACTACCACAAACTTGTCAAGCTCGGGCATGAATACCGAATTCATAAGATACATGAAGTGCGCCGGTGCATTGGTCAACCCAAAAGACATCACCAAATACTCATACGAGGCCGTACCGTGTAGAGAAGGCTGTCTTAGGCACATCTTCAGCCCTAATCTTCATCCGGTGATAGACTCGAGCACAAATCAATCTTCGAAAACACCTTAGCTCCCATCAAGCTGATCAAACAAAATATCAATGCGAGGTAATGGATACTTGTTCTTGATCGTGACTGCATTGAGGGGCCGATAATCCACACATAAGCGCAAAGTATTGTCCTTCTTCTTGACAAATAGAGCCGGACATCCCCAAGGTGAGGAACTAGGTCTGATGTAACCTTTGTCCAATAGTTCCTTTAATTGCTCTTTCAATTCGGCCAATTCCTTGGGTGCCATTTTGTATGGTCTCTTTGAGATCGGAGCCGTGCACTGGCTGCAACTCAATTTTGAACTCAATGTCCCTGTCCGGAGGCATTCCGAGGAAGATCCTCGGGAAACACATCAGGAAACTCACGGACAAGCTGGGATATCGGTCGGACCCTCGACAATAGCTTGGTGTACTGCTGGAGTACAATTCTTAGGATAGGTCGGTCGGAGAACGTTCGACCATGCAATGGGGAATTCAAGCTGACGGTGAAAGCATCTATGTCCAATACGGCTTTGTGGTATTTCATCCATATCATGCCCAAAATCACATCTATGTTACTTGCCTGGAAGGACGATGCAATCTGTGGGGTATACTTTAGTTCGCAAGGTAACCGGTGCCCATCTAACCTCATCTCTAGCTATGATCTGACCACTAGCTGATTTTATCAAGTATGAAGATCTCATCGTGCTACGACATAACCCAAATTTCTCCACGAACATGCTACTGATGAAGTTATGTGATGCTCCGAGAATCGAATAATATAAGAGCGGAATGGTCTCGAACAGAAAACATACCAGCCATCACGGGAGCGTCGTCCGGGATCTCCTCGGTGGACGTGTAGTTCACACGCCCTGTCTTCGCCGGGGCTCGGTTGTTGTTCCCGCGCTGCTGGTTAGGGGCATTGCCCCGCTGCTGATAGGGGCAATCCCCAACGAAGTGTCCTGGACGGCCACACCCAAAGCAAGGGGCTCCGGGTGGTGGTGGACGGTTCCCTGCAGCATTCCGAGCGGGACGGGGTGCTGGAGCAGCGCTGTCCCACCTGCTGCTGCTGCGGGGGCCTCTGCTGCGGTGGGGGCCTCCGTGGGGGTGCCGATTGACGCGGCGCCACCATAGGCCGAGAGCGGTAACGCTGTCCGGAGGGGTCGGTGTAGATCATGCGGTACTTTGCCGGGGTGGGTTGGATGGCCCCGTAGCACTCGCGGATCTCTTCTTCTCCACATGGACCCTGCGGTACCCCTCCTCGGCGAGGATGGCATTGTTCACGAACTCCGAGAAGCTACCCGACATATTGAGGGTAAGGCGGTCCTGCAACTCAGCGCCGAGTCTCTCCATGAAGCGGTCCTTGCGCTTCGATCCGTGTCCACCAGCTCGGGGCGTAAAGCGCCGGCCGGTTGAACTGCTGGGTGTACTCATGGACGCTGCGGCCTCCCTGGGTGAGAGCCATGAACTCCCTCGCCTTCCGGCGCATCACACCCGCCGGTATGAAGTGAGCGCGGAAGACCCTCTTGAAGTCCTCCCGGGTGGTCTGCGTGCCGGCGGCCGAGTGGCCGGGTGGGTAGCCCACCAAGCACTAGCAGCGCCCTCCAGCTGCTGCGCTGCGAAGAGCGTCTTCTGCACTTCAATGCGGTGGAGCAGTCCAAACTTGGACTCGGTGAGGCGGATGAAGTCCTCCGCCCTCATCGGCTCGCCGGAGCCGTCGTACCTCGGGGGCTGGGTTCCCGGGAACTCCTGGTATGAGGCCTCCCACGGCGCCGCGTCGCGGTTCCGGCGCCCGCGGTTGCCGTCCCCGGCAGGTACCTGCTGACGGAGTTCCCGCAGGAACTCGTTCTGCTGCTGCTGGTTGTCTCGCATGGCCGCGAGAAACCGGGCCATCATGTCCATAGGGTTAGGGACAGGTGGCGGCGGTGGTGCTTCGTCTCCCGCACCTTGGGCCGAGCTCTCGGGCCTCTCGCCATGGAGATCGTTGGTGTTGCGCGTTCTCACCATTCTGCCAAGCAAAACCGCGAAATCCGTTAATCCAGTTGATTCGCAAAAGAATACACATTGTCATAGGGTAACCAAATGCGCAATTAAATAAGCCAACAGCAGTAGCAAAACCAATGTAGTAATGCGAAATTTTACAGAATGAGAAACATCGTCATCCAACACATTACACTGCATTAACATAGTTCCAAGGTTACACCATAGTTTAATACATAACCGTTAACACCACAGTACGATCACGTTTCCGCTAAACAAGTTCCGATTACAACAAAAGGGAAAACAAGATACAAGTAGGGAGATCGGCTGCAATTCCCTACAACGCGCACTAATGTGCCGCTCAATCCTCCTCTGCATCATCGGGATCCTCAAGCTGCTCTCCCTGACGGAGAAACAAGGTCACCCGAGGTCCTGGTCCACGCGGACCGTACTCGGTGAGGAAACGCAAGTAGCGGGCGTCGGCTGCGTCTCGCGACGCTGCTGCCTCGTCTCGGGCCCGAGCTGTAGCCTGCACCTCCTGCTGCAGATTTGCCACGAGGGTCTGCTGCTGCTGGAGCTGCTCACGGAGTGCCGCGTTCTCCGCGGTGAGTGAGGTGACCTGCTGGTCCCTCCGGACAACTCTAGCCTCATTCCCTCGCATGGCTCCTATGAGGATGTTCACCTCTCTGCTCCGAAACTCATGCTGACGGTATAGCTCGTCGGCATAGCACGCGGTGTGTTGGCATCTCTTAAGGTCACGCGGAAAGAAACACGTGACCGCGGGAGAGCCAAGGGTTTAAGTCACTTGCACTATTTAACCAAATAATCCACATCCAGTACAAGTACTAGATATGTATTATAAGGTGGGTCATGAATATCCGCAGCGGACGGATAACCCGTTGTAGCATTTCACCCGAGAGTATTCAAGGGTATCGTATTTATATTTTCCCAAAGGAAGACATGGTTGATAAGAGTACTTATGCTCATGGTGTTACAAAAGAGTGATGAAGTAATCACATTCCAATGCAGGGGTTAGGAGCAATAAATTGAGGATAGTGTGACACACACCAAGGCAATGCATTCTCTAATAAAAGGGATAGAGGCAATCCTAGATAAAGCTAAACTAGACTAGCGAGACCACTACTCCTAATGATACAACATTCATATGAGTGCGCAGCTTCTACCTAACATCCAAGATCATGCAAGCGCAAGCAAGCGTCTAATGCCTAGGCATCATCGGGAGATCCGTCTTACGCGAGGTCCGCCTCGCGACTCCGGCCTTTTAGACTCCTATGCCATGCCCGAACGTGGAGGATTACTTTGGATGACAAGGCTGTCACTTCTTGTCACCTACCTCTACAAACCGTGGGACACGAAGCACATTCAAAGGTGGGTAGATAACCCCGGCACCATGCCGGCGTCACTAACCACAACTCTAGATCCCTCGAGGCACCCCAACCCTACGGATCGACATGGTGGCAAATCTAGAGCACCCTTGCGGGACGATGAACCCGAAACCTATTCATAAGAACACTAGTCTAACTAGCATAAGCCGGATGAGAGGATCAAAGCTAGCACTAAGTCATGCAAAGGCGTTCGTCGCTCAAGAATGAGCGACGAACGGCAATCAACCAAGTAAGATCAAGAGTAATCGATGATCAAGTATGAATGAACGAAGAACATTCGATATGTGTTCATCTTCTATTAATGAAGAACGAAGAACGAACGATGAACGATCAAGCAAGATCATGGCTACTCTGTCAAGCTCATGACAAGGATATAAACGAAAGTATTCCATATATAAAAGATCAAGTCTTACAAAGAGAGGATACAAGAGCTATACCCAATTCTCCACAAGACCTTGGGAGCAATGAGGCAGCCCACTACTAAGCCTAGCACTACCTAGAAAGCCTCTAAACTTCTAATGTGAGGAGAGAATGATCCTTGTGTTGTTGTGTGTGTTAAGGAGGGGGGGTACCCCTCCTTATATAGGCTTGAAAGGTCGGCTCCTGGAGGCGGTTTCGTAGGTCGGTGGCATTTAATGCGCGTGGAACCGACCTCCGGAGGCGGTGGGCAAACCGCCGAGAGAAAAGTGGGCCGGGGGGCCACCATGCTGGTTCGGCCGAACCACCCTGGTGGGTTCGGCCGAGCTGGTCTCGGCCCCTCTGAGGCTGGGCTTTGGCGAGTTGGCTCCTCCACTTGGATGTTGGTCTTTGTTCCAGTTGCTTGTGGCCTTCTTTGTGTTGGATTTCGTGGTCATTGGCCTTTTATCTTGGAGTTGATTCCCGCGGCGAAATGGAAGTTTTGTAAAAGTGTTGATTTGTCGCCTCGGGGCACAGGAATTCATCATTATCCACCTGCACACTAAAAATCTAGAGGTACAAGTGGAACTAGGTTATTTCTAAGTAAAATGCGTGTACGACATGCCTAGTCCTTCTCATTTATTTGACTAATTGACGGTCGAAATTGGTCGTAACGACCGTCAACAAGTCCCCCAAGCTTACCCCTTGCTCGTCCCGAGCAAGTAGTAGAACTTTAGGTTGTTGATCGGGAGTTGCTATAATGCCTACTTCTCAAAGGTACCAAGTGTATAACAAAGATACTCATCCTTGAGTTGAATAAGTTGGCAATGGTAACTCACCCTTCCCCTTAGTCCTCATGGGGCTTTGTGCTTTTCACTTTACCTTGGGCGGTTGAGAGAGAGAACGGTGTATAGAGCATTTATTTTCTCTTCCCTTGTCTTGCTTTTTATTCTCCGGAAGTTTTCAAAGGATTTTTTTTTTCAAGTAAAACCACGTTCCACAAGTGATACTCTCGAATCGCTCTAGTGGTGTTTGTATTCCTCACCAAGGCATGTGTATTGCCTCATCCTACATCTAATAGGCTTTTGTGGAGCTCAAGGTAGGATATGAAATGAGGCATACTTGCATTCATATTTTGCAAAACCAAAAGAGTGGATCCATGGAGATAGCAAGTCATACAATCGTAGATCAAGATGTGCAAGTGTGAAAATGATGGTGGTGGTGTATGTGACTACTCCTCTTTTTGTTTCACCTCTTTTTATTTTGGATTTTGGGCATGGCTATCTTTTCTTCTTTCTTTTTCCATGCTCGAAATGAGAGCAGCTTTTTTTTTTTTTCTTTTTCTCATGCTCATCTTTTGTGAGCCTTATTTTCTTTTTCTTTTGCATAGCCATGCCTTCTTTTGATATTTTAAGAGAGGTGATAAAATGTGAGGAGTGTCTTTATTTTGGTGGATGGCATGACATGTTGCTAACTTCCGGTGTAGAAGTGTAGCATATGAGGTGGAATGTGTACGTGATCTTGATCATGAGAGTATGAAAAGCATCTCACTAGGGTCACACAATTTTGATAAAGCTCAATGAAGTAACAAGTAGCAAATGAGTAAGGTTTTCAAAGGAAATTTGCATATGGCTTTGGTAGGAATTTATCATCACTTGGGAACTTATAGATTTCGCAATTTTTGGGAACAAAATTCCGGAGATTTCAAGTTCAACTTAGGACAAGATCATAGCAGCTCTTTTTACCATATCATCATCTCACAACAACTTAGGTGCAGCTCAAGCATGTGCAGCCCACAAGTTTCAGGTTCTAAGCAAGTTTTGCCAGCCAACAAACTCAAAACTAGGAGAGTTCTAAATTATAAACTAGGCACATGAGAGAAATAAAACAGAGCAACTATTCATCATCTCAACATAGAAAGACTAGCAGCATACTTGCAGCGCATAAAAGGAAACTAAGCTACTTCTTTTTGTTCTTTTTAGTTTTATCATTTTTATTTTGTTTTTCATATGAGAGGCAAGAACAAGCAAAAACAGGAGACAATAAAGGATACAAGTTGCGATACATGATACCTTAGCGAGGGTGCTGCCCCCCCCCAAGCTTGTTCTTGCTCATGGGTTTGGTGGAATGAACCCCATGTGACGGAAGTAAGCCAAAAGATCGGATCGTTGTTGCTCCGTCATGTTGGTGAGGGTGGTGAGCTGGGTGTCGGTGCGCTCTTGCCATTGATGAGTTTGCAAGATGTGTTGGTTGAGCGCATACTCGGTGTCTTCCGCCGTGGTTTGGAGTCTTCCCATTTGTGAGGAGAGGTTGTTCATCTCCTGCTCAAAGTTGTAGCCTTGGGCTGATCCGGAGTCGGTGGAGTGTTCCTCCCATTGTTGTTGTGGAGAAAACAGCCCCGGGCCATATCCCGGAGTTTGCCACGCCGATCCCCGGCCATGTGAGGTGGCGGGGCTGGGTACCCACCGGGAGAAAGCCCGGGGTGGCTGTACCCCGGCCCGCCATGAGCCGTGGGCTGCGGTGTGGGCATCTCGGAGGTAGATGGCTGTTCCGATCTGTGCGCCCCCTGCGAGAAGATACACTCCTGCGAGACCGCTCCGCTTCTTGGAGCTCAATGGTTAGATTTTTGAGAGTATACAAACGAAGGTCCGGGTTAGGTAACCGAAACTCGTTTGTATATCCCACAAAATAATATATGAGGGAATCGTTCGGACCATTCTTAAGAGAGTGACCATGAATAAGATAATCTTTATTTATAAGAGAGCGAGGTGTAGCAAGGTATTCAACATTAGCATCATGTAAAGCTCCCACCCGCATGGCAATTCGTGTCACTAAAGAGGTACATTCAATTGGTCCTATCGTCCCAAGATTTTCTATCCATTGGCGAATCATGGCTTTCACGGGAGCAATCTTAATTTTATCAACCGCAGCAAAAAGAATTTTTAGCTCATCCTCGCGCACAATTCGAATATCACTCCTTGGAAAAAGAGTGATAGCAATCCACATGTGCATAAAACGCAAGGTAGGATGATGGATGTGATTAGTTCTAGGTCGCACGCAACTAGGAAGACCCGTAATCCTCTCCCAAAAAGCATGCTTTGAAAACTGAGGAAGGGCACCATCCAAGTCGGTATTGCAGCGAGTATTAAAGCCAAGAAGAGTGCTAAGTTCTTTCCAAGTCAGACGGTAGGATTCACGGAAAAACCGAAAAGAAATTCCTTCATCTACCGTTCGTAGGGTGCATAAAAACTGAAGTGTAAGCAAGCGGGAACCCGGCTCATCTACACTAGCAAAATCTGTCCACCCTAAGGCTTTAAATACTTGAGCAAATTCAGCATCCATACCTATTTTGTGCAGCAGCTCCGTGTCAAATGCTCGCGTAGGAGCAAAGAGGCGGTGTTGGAGAAGCGTGTAGGTGTGCGTCTCGTACTCGCCCACTAAGTCGAGGTCGGTGTCGGTGAGGAGACGATGCTCGATGTTGCCCTCTTGCCCTTCTTCCTCGACTTGTGGTGGTGAACTTGGCGGTGACTCGACTACGGGGCGTGCGCGGGTGCTTCGACGTGAAGAGCTTGAACTTGAGCGTGAGCTCAAGGACCTCTTGATTGACCCGAACAGCTTCTTGGCACCGGTCATGGCTGCACACAAAGAGAGCAAGAACACAAGAACAACAACTCCGAACGGGTTATGTGAGGGAAAAATCAAATTGGCGACACCGTCGGTTGTTCATGTGAGCAAGAAATCGCAACTCGAGAAAACCAAACAAAAACAAATCAAACCAAAAACTAGAAAGCACACCAAGAACAAAAGATTTCTGCAGAACTTTTAGGCAATGAGCAAGTGAGGGCAATGGAAAACTTGAGAGCAATGAGAATGAAGTGAGTGAGGAGTGGAAATGATAGTGTGAGAGGGGGAGAGAGTTCTGGCCCGGCCACCTCTACTTATAGCTCACGAAGTAGCCGTTTTTGAACGTTAGAAGGGGCATATGACCGTTGGACAAAAAAGACAGACCAGAGCAACGGTCATAGCGGTTCGGCCGAACCAAGGAGGTGGGTTCGGCCGGCCTGCTGTGGGTCCCTCTTGCTCCCCCTTTTGGCCCATAGCCCCCAACGGCCAAATGATCATTGACCATGGTTGCTACGTCCGGATATTCCTCGAAATATTTGCTCAATAAGAAATCCAAAGAAAGTTGCCTCAAATTCAACTTTATTTGAAAAATCAAATCTCGAGAAAAAGTGTTGGAGAAAATTCCAACATGCAAAATTGTTTTTTGGGTTTTGTATAAGGATACAAGGGTTGTCCAAAAGTTTCAAACAAAAGTAGGAAAATTTGGACGTAAAAGGATTTTGGTTTTCAAATTTTATATGCATGGCGAGTGAAAAAAAAATCGAATATGCTGGCGGAAAATCCAAATAAATGAAATGAAAATTTTCTTGTGGTAAAATAGAGTATGCAGGGAGGTTTTTAAATGCATGTGGTGGAAAACAAAATCAAAAAGAAATCGAAAGATAATACCGATTTATCCTGTCGGCCGGGGCTTCGCCATTTTAAGTGCGGCGGCGAGGACTTCTCCATTTCTTTTCATCCTTGTGGTGCAGGCCCTTTCCCTGGAGAGGAGGATGAAGATGGCTGCACCTTCTTCACTTGCCACACTTGGTTGGTCTTTGTTGATGTAGGTGGCTTTGTGTCTTGAAGGAGCGGCTTCTTGGCCCATAATCCCGGCCTTGCTTGTTGCGGGCTTCTTGGGTTGGTACCATGACGGATTCTCAATTTTGTCAAGTTGCTTCCAAAAGGCGACGAGACTATCCGTCTTTCTTGGTGTCACTTCAACTTCACGGATGTTTGAGGGATTTGGCCCATACTTGATCTTGATCATTGAGCATTGTTCTTTTCTTGGTTGAAACTCAAACTTTTCCTCCTTCCCATTGATGTGGAATCGGATTTCTCCATTCCCAACATCAATTTGGGCGTTGCGTGATGCGAGGAAGGGACGTCCCAAAATGAGGGCGTGTTCTTGTCAATATCCATCTCAAGCACCACAAAGTCCACCGGTATGAAGTTGCCTCGAATTTTTGCGGCACGTCTTCGGCTATTCCCGCGGGGTAGCGGACCGAAGAGTACGCAATTGCAACCTCATTGGTGTAGGAGTCAAGGTTGTGTAGCTCAAACGATCAAAGACTTCTTTGGGCATCACGGCGACGCTTGCCCCAAGATCACATAAGGCTTGGTCGAAGTGGTGTGCCCCAATGGAACATGATATTGTGGGGCAGCCGGGGTCCTTCTTCTTTTACGGAAGCCGATTGAGTATAGCTGCGCTACACTCCTCTGTGAGCTTGACCATTTCCTCGTTGGGTAATGGTCTCTTGTTGTTGAGGATGTCTTTAAGGTAACGTGCATATGTGGGCACCTGCACCATGTCCAATAATGGCACGTTGACATGAATCCTTCGGATGGTCTCGACGAATCGAGCAAATTGTTCATCCTCCTTTGGCTTCCTGTTTACGTGAGGGAATGGCAAGAAGCTTGTGTCTTGAAATTCAATTCCATTCTTCCCGTCACTTGGCTTCGGTTCCTCTTCTTTTTCTTTGGTAGTAGAAGGGCTTTCCTCCTCCGGTTCGTTCCTGTTCTTCTTTGCTGCATGGTTAGGATATGGCGGATCCCGAGTGGATTTTCCTCCCTCGTGGTAACCGCATTAACATTTCCCAACGAAGACTCGGGTTGCCCGGGATCTTCCCGAAATTAGAACCGGGAATAAGAGCAGCTAGGCTGAGCAACTTGGGTTTCAATCATTTTATTAAAGCTCGGCTGATTTTTGAAAGCGAGAGGAGAAACCTTCTATTTGTGCGATTATGTTTTCTAAGACTTTGTCGTTGGCAGCAAGCTTTTTGTTGATAGATTCGTTGATTTTAGCTTGGCCATAAACCAAATCTTTCAAGGAAGGCTGATTATTGTTAAAGCCGAGAAAAATTGTTACCTCCTTGATATGATGGTCGGTTTTGGTTGTACCCTTGTCCTCCGTTTGGACGATACCCGTTGTTGTTGTTCATGTAGAATGCTTCTTCATGGGTATGGGGGCAATCCTTCCCCATGTGGCCGGTGTTCCCGCATTCCTCACACGTCATGTGTGAGTCTAATGCATGAACACCACCATTTGCGTTGTGTTCATCCAAGCGTTTTATGAGGAGGTCAACCTTGGCGGACAGCATGTCCACCTCCTTGACGGGGTGTACGCCTCTTGAGCGTGTTTGGAGTCGATCATCGCTCCACCCTTGATTGGAGACCATCTTCTCTATGAGTTCTTTTGCTTGGGCAACGGTTTTGGAGAAGAAGGCTCCTCCGGCAGCGGCATCCATATGTCCACGGGTTGTTGGTGTCAACCCGTTGTAGAAGTGTTGAAGAATGAGCCATTCCTCCATCCCATGGTGAGGGCAGGCCGGAATGTATTCTTGAAGCCTTTCCCATGCCTCGGGCATGGATTCATTTGTCGCTTCTTTGGAAACTTGCAATTCTTCCACGAAGGGCATTGGTTTTACCCATCGGGAAAAACTTGGCGAGAACGCCGTGGAACATTTGTCCCAAGTGTCAATGCTTGCACGATTGGCATAAAACCAGCTGTTTCGCCTTCCCAAGGAGGGATAGGGGAAACAGGCGAAGTCCGATAGCATCTTGGTTGACTCCGGCCGTGGCTGATGTGTTGCATATCTCCGGGAGCTGTTGGAGATGAGAGTTGGCGTCCTCGGAGGCCTTTCCACAAAAGGGAATGGCTTGCACCATAGTGATGAGGCTGGACTTGATGTCAAGTCTGCGGCACCGGCGTCGACGTTGGGCCCAATGGGCACATTGGCGACGGAGGGCGCGAGTAGTCACGAAGGGTCCTTTCAGCCATGAGTGTTGAGGTTGATGGTGCGGAAGATGCGGGCTCGCTTGTCGTGGGTTCTTGAGGAGAGACAACGACGCGAGGTCGAGTCTTTCTCGCAAGAGACTCGGGATTATCAACGAAGTTTTTCGGCAAGTTGAATCCACGCATGCACTATCCTGTTTTCACATTGAAGAGAAAACAGATCAAGGTTAACTTTGCAAAGGTAATGATTAAATCATCATCAAGTGTAATCATGAACATTCATTGTATTCTTATTAACCAATGTCTTCCCCGAGCAACGGCGCCGGAAATGCTTGTTGGCATCTCTTAAGGTCACGCGGAAAGAAACACGTGACCGCGGGAGAGCCAAGGGTTTAAGTCACTTGCACTATTTAACCAAATAATCCACATCCGGTACAAGTACTAGATATGTATTATAAGGTGGGTCATGAATATCCGCAAGCGGACGGATAACCCGTTGTAGCATTTCACCGAGAGTATTCAAGGGTATCGTATTTATATTTTCCCAAAGGAAGACATGGTTGATAAGAGTACTTATGCTCATGGTGTTACAAAAGAGTGATGAAGTAATCACATTCCAATGCAGGGGTTAGGAGCAATAAATTGAGGATAGTGTGACACACACCAAGGCAATGCATTCTCTAATAAAAGGGATAGAGGCAATCCTAGATAAAGCTAAACTAGACTAGCGAGACCACTACTCCTAATGATACAACATTCATATGAGTGCGCAGCTTCTACCTAACATCCAAGATCATGCAAGCGCAAGCAAGCGTCTAATGCCTAGGCATCATCGGGAGATCCAGTCTTACGCGAGGTCCGCCTCGCGACTCCGGCCTTTTAGACTCCTATGCCATGCCCGAACGTGGAGGATTACTTTGGATGACAAGGCTGTCACTTCTTGTCACCTACCTCTACAAACCGTGGGACACGAAGCACATTCAAAGGTGGGTAGATAACCCCGGCACCATGCCGGCGTCACTAACCACAACTCTAGATCCCTCGAGGCACCCCAATCCTACGGATCGACATGGTGGCAAATCTAGAGCACCCTTGCGGGACTGATGAACCCGAAACCTATTCATAAGAACACTAGTCTAACTAGCATAAGCCGGATGAGAGGATCAAAGCTAGCACTAAGTCATGCAAAGGCGTTCGTCGCTCAAGAATGAGCGACGAACGGCAATCAACCAAGTAAGATCAAGAGTAATCGATGATCAAGTATGAATGAACGAAGAACATTCGATATGTGTTCATCTTCTATTAATGAAGAACGAAGAACGAACGATGAACGATCAAGCAAGATCATGGCTACTCTGTCAAGCTCATGACAAGGATATAAACGAAAGTATTCCATATATAAAAGATCAAGTCTTACAAAGAGAGGATACAAGAGCTATACCCAATTCTCCACAAGACCTTGGGAGCAATGAGGCAGCCCACTACTAAGCCTAGCACTACCTAGAAAGCCTCTAAACTTCTAATGTGAGGAGAGAATGATCCTTGTGTTGTTGTGTGTGTTAAGGAGGGGGGTACCCCTCCTTATATAGGCTTGAAAGGTCGGCTCCTGGAGGCGGTTTCGTAGGTCGGTGGCATTTAATGCGCGTGGAACCGACCTCCGGAGGCGGTGGGCAAACCGCCGGAGAAAAGTGGGCCGGGGGGCCACAATGCGGGTTCGGCCGAACCACCCTGGTGGGTTCGGCCGAGCTGGTTCTGGCCCCTCTGAGGCTGGGCTTTGGCGATTGGCTCCTCCACTTGGATGTTGGTCTTTGTTCCGGTTGCTTGTGGCCTTCTTTGTGTTGGATTTCGTGGTCATTGGCCTTTTATCTTGGAGTTGATTCCCGCGGCGAAATGGAAGTTTTGTAAAAGTGTTGATTTGTCGCCTCGGGGCACTGGAATTCATCATTATCCACCTGCACACTAAAAATCTAGAGGTACAAGTGGAACTAGGTTATTTCTAAGTAAAATGCGTGTACGACATGCCTAGTCCTTCTCATTTATTTGACTAATTGACGGTCGAAATTGGTCGTAACGACCGTCAACACGGTGTTCGCCAACATGGGGCTGTAGTGAGGTGTGGTGGGGTCACACAACACCGCCAAGCGACGTCTCCGGCGGCTATCGTAGGGGTCGCTGACTGGTAGGTACAAGTACGGCGTCCCTACAAGGTCGGCGGCGTGAAGCTCACAAAACCTGGTGAAAGCCTCCAACGCTGCTGCGTCCCATGCGCTGTAAATCGCGAGGCTCGTCGTGGTCACCGTCCACGACTCCTGGCGTGGAGGTATCGCCTTGCCCGGCACCGCCACGTGCATGGTACAAGTGATCATCCCTCGCTTCACAAACTCCTTCCCTACGTAGGCAGGGGGCTCGGTGTAGCCTAGCGACTGCATAGCCTGCCACAGCATCACGGGTAAACCTCCGCGGTACAAGCAATCGGACCACATCCATCCGTTTTCCAAAACCTCAACTTCATCACCCATACTGTAACGAGATAAAATTTCCAACATCAATAAAGGCTTGCGATCATGGAATAAGTATGTGAGGAATGTTTTAATACGGAAATTAAGTGCAACGAAAAATCACAATCCAGCACAAACACGCCAAAATTTCCATAACATTCATAGTTCATACATCCATTGCCAACCAGCCATACAAATACACTCACACCTCCAAATATCCCTCACTAGATGGTACTACTCGATTTAGTCCAGCTATCGAGCATCAAAATAATCTGCTACCAGCTGCCGGTCAATCTACTCCTAACACCCTCCTGCGGAAGGAGATCACTCCTACGGGCCGTCGACGTCGGACGCGTCGTCGTGTGGCGGAGGTGGTGCCAGGGCAGCCTGCAATTGCTGCTGCAACTGCGCGACCTGCTGCTCCAACGTCTGAATATCGTGGTGCTGCTCCTGCTCCAACTGCTGGGCAACCATCAAGTTGGTCCGGAGGTGGTGGATATAGTGCCCCGTGCTGAGCCACTCGCGCGTTGCGGCCCACCAACTGCTGGCGTGCCTCATCGCGCTCTCGGGTGCGGTCGTCCCTCTCCTGCCAAAGCTCGTCTCGCTCCTCCAGCAAGAGGTTACGCTGCACCAACAGGGCATCCCTCTCGCGGGCGAGGTCGTCACGCTCGTCCGCAACTCTCGCGACCTCCCGGGTCTTGCTCTGCAGACCTTGGATCGCGTCGGAGCGCTCCTGCGCAAGGATGTCCAAGCGCTCCCTCCGCTCGCGACGGACCAGGGACAACTCGGTCACACGGTCCCGGAGGCGCGTAGCCAGCGCGTCCGCGTCCCGGTGTATCCGGAACGCCTCGCGAGCGTAGCGAGCAATGCCGTGGTAACCCAACTCGGTGCGGGCAATCCTCCCGAGACGGCGCTCAACTACCTCGTCGAAGTAGTCAAGTGTCGGAATCAGCTCAAAGGGGGTGCCCGACAAGGAGTCTCCGTGAGAGGTCACAAACTCCGACAAAATGAGCTGAGCTATCTTAGCTCGGCCCTGGTGGGTGTCCTTGGAGAACACTTGGTACTCCGTGAATCCTTCCTGCTCGTCGGGGTGGTTAGCAACCTCCGCCTTCACCTTGTGAAAGACGACCCCAAAAACTCGGGTGCGCTGTGTGAAGTACAGCGAGGGCTGGGTGTGTCCAAGAGTCTCCAACAGCGCCCACAGCAAACCAGGAGAAGTCTCCGTCAAAGCCTCCTCCCGGCGGACCACGTGCTGTCGGCGTGACCGCGGTCGGGCTCACTGTCGGACGGCATCTGCAAAGGGTAAGACACAAATTTCTACCATGTAAGCATGACGCACTGAAAGAGAGGATGCTAACCAAGAGCATCATATGAGCAAACAAATGATAACGATTAACAAAGGGTAAGTTATTCTCCATTAAAACAAATCCTGTCCCGGCGATCCAACGCCGTACAGTCAACAAAACTGTGCATTTTATCCCAGAAAATGACAGAATTGATCCTTCCTCATACTAGCAATAATTTAGATTATCATCTTAGCTTTCCATCGAGTATTTAATCACCCCATTCCGCCAAACGAGCGAAAAGTTATGAGTGTTACTCGACAGACTGTCCAGTCTGAACGGCAATCTGTACAGCGAGTAGTAGCTGACCAAAACGGGCCAGATTGGTTCGAAACTGGTCCTCCAAATGAATACAAAAGTTGTGACCCAAGTTTCAACCTTTCCAACGAGTACAAGATCACCAGTACCCAACTCATGAGCACAAAGATATGGTCAAAACGGTACCGACATACGATTCTGAAAACAGAGTTGAGGCAGTTCCAGTTCAGAGGGAGGAATCTGAGATTTTCAACCCTGCAACCTCAAAACCAGCCTTTCCTCAGACTACCAAAGTTGTAGCTCGTGATTCAAGCTTTCCAGAAAGTGCTTAATTGCCTTATCCCGACAATCGAGCTAGGAGTTATGGGGAAGACCAATCAGGCTGTCGTTCTGAAAACAGGAACAGCACCTCTGAACAAAGCAGAGCATAACTCCCTCTCTCTGGATCCAAACATCACAAAACCACGCCCAAAAATTAGTTGACTTCTTTAGGTTTCCAGAACATTTAAAATCACTCAAATCCGAGATTTGAGCAGAGAGTTATGAATTTTCTTTGCTTAGCTAGTTTCTGAAATTTCTGAGGTTATAAAATTCAAACTTTTAGGGTTGCTATTTTTATCATGAATGCACCTTAATCACCCTATTCGTCCTTACCACGAAAGAAACAAATAATTATACCGTCTCAACGGTGTACGAATTTCGGGGTGGCAACCCGCACTCAATCACGTAAGTCAGTCTAAATTATCGACTCACACCTACTAGCGTTGTTATGTACCTGCAGAAGATTCATTCCAGAAACGAGTACATCAAATTCAAAAGAAACTACAAAAATAAGCACAGTTCTACAAGTAACGACCCATAGCAAGGTTCGCCCGTGGTATGCCACGAGCCAACATTGTCCCGTATTCTCCGTCCGCGGGTACGGACCGCTAATTTAAATGCGGACATACCCGAGCCACAACCGTAGATGCGAGCAATTAAACAATCATAACCCAGGGTTAGCTTTGCCATCTGTTACGACTAATATAGTCCTCACGGGCACGTCCTCACACGATAACGTTCTAGTTTTCAAAAATAGACTGCTTAAGGTGTTGTAATATCCCCATGACAGCTACGATACCACGCTGTGACGAGACCCGCCTCACGAAGAGGCGTTCCCGTCTCCGGGATCATCATGGGTGGCATCACGCGTCTGTGATACCCGATATTACAACATACAAACATAAGCATAATGCAATGAATATAAGTACAAGTCTTACATTCATCCCAGGTACAAATGTACATCGAGTCTCGAAAGCATCGGAAGCTAATAAGTTTGGAAAACAACTAAACAGCGGAAGCATAAAGATACATTCGCACTCTCGGCGAAACATCACGGGCACCGGCGAGAGACGGATGTTCTTGCCCTAGAACATCTTACCGGCACATCAACTCCTCTACTCGTCCGAGCCGCACCACTCCCAAGTGTAGTGGCCGTCACCGGAGCCTCCTCTCGCCGGACGTCATCGCCGACGTCGAAGTCCTGTCCCAAGGGGTCCTCTCGAAAACCACATAGAGCAAAGCTCGAGCAACTAGAGCTCAGCAAGACTCGACCCGTCAAGGTGGTCATCTACAGCCGACTCCTAGACATGCAAAGGCCAGGGGTATGATAAAATTAAGCACTAAGCTGGCCTACAAGTGAATCCTTACTTTCAACTTTTAGCAGTTTAATTAAGTTGGATCGAAAGAATAAATTTAATTTGCACTAAGCTACTGCATTACATGTTTCCAAACAAGTAATTAAGCAATACGAGTAGATTAATGATAATCATCATCATCAATGTTCCTCTTCTTACTACGTTCCGGTCGACGGGACAAGTGGTACTCGTTCATTGTGAGGGGCAGCGATTCGAATCGATTTACATCCTGCAGGAGAAACCTGACTGCACGTCACATACGCGCTTCCCGGAAGCCGCATGACACAACCTTTCCCAGCCGGCACTTGTAGTGTTAGTCGGGCCTAGCTCCCCGAGAAGGGTCCCCACGCGATGCCGTCCCGGACGTCATCCGTGAGTAGAGTGCTCCCTTCTCTCCTCCCAAATACCTGCCAAGTAATCAAGGGAGTAGGGTATCTCTCTAACATACAGCCACCATCGGTACGTCGGTTTCTCGGGCCCATTAACTCCAGCATGCAAGCGAGTACGTTCAAACTTATCCACATGGGCCGGACACGACGCGGTCCTTGTGTGCACGAGACGGGGCTACAACCTTGAAGACTCTATCAGTCCTTCACTTTCCACCTAGTTGCCCGTCCGGCCTCCAATTTCCATTCTCTTCTCAATACTTAGCATCGTGTCCAAAAGTGATTGTCCTATCTACGAGTGGTTTCCGTACCACTCGACGGATCATCGCCCTATTTAAGCAAGCATCTAGCGTAGGGTGATCGAATCGGGATTAACAGGATCCTATCGCATGCTAGGGTTTCATCACAACTCCTGTAGATCTAATGCACAGTACGAGACCTACAAGCACGGTGATGAAAACAAAATACTTAATTAAATAGGTTGTGCACCGGGGCTTGCCTTGAGTTTGACCCTGAGCAGCTGGGTCAACAACAGCAGCAGCTTCAGCGCCTCCTCGCCGGTTACCACGTTCACCACCGCAGCTACATGATGCAAAGGTGATGTGTAAATTTTGATGAAAACATGACATTGAATATTTTACGGAATACGTGCGGACTTCATCCAATACATTCAATTCATGAGTATAAATTAACGTGGTGTCCAGCAGGGTGAAAATGATTTAAGGTGATTATCTAATTTATCTCCTTCATCAACTCCCATGAAGCATTTAAATCATTATCACATGTGCAAGAAAAATAATCCAATAATCCTAGCAAAACTAGGTAAAAATAGCAATTAATTGCTCCTGGTCCTTAGGCACATGACATAGATAATAATTAACTTAAGCTTCATAATTTGGGGTAATTAATTAATTAACTAAGCATTTAACTTAAGTCTTCTAAAAAGAATTTTGACCTAAATCAACTGCTCCTGAAAATGCCAACTGAATGCACCATAAAATAGTACATGTCTCAAGGAGTCCAACAAAATTTAGTTTGCAATTTTTGGAGTTCTAGAACTCTAGATATGAATTTTCTAAGTTTAAATGAATTTCGGGACTATTTACAAAAATGCCACTCGAGATTTAAATTTAAATCTCCGTGCTCTGTGCCACACCGAGGACCACGGGGTTCCGGATCCGCGTGTGGCTGTGGCCACACGGGATCCGGGCCGTGTGGCCCGCCCTGTGGCCTCGCCGCGCGCGGCCGGGAGGCGGCGGCGCGACGGCCGGAGCGGCGGCCATGGCCCGCGCGCAGCCCTACAAGGGCCCAAAGTGCACCGCACGACACGACGGACTCGACGGAAAGCTTCACGTGGCCGAGGCTCACCGGAGGGGCGGCGCGACGGTGATGGCGGTGGGGGAGTGATCCGGCGGGGGTGTTCGTCGTGGAGGAAGCACCAAACGAAGCGCGGCCTGGCCGGGGAGCTTCACCGGAGCGTGGGCTCTCCCGTCATGGCCTCGGTTGGGGATGAGCACGACCGTGGGTGGCCGTCGGCGTGGAGGTGGCGGCGGCCGGAGCTTCGCGGTGGAGAGAAAAGGGAATCCGGTGACCTAGGGAGTCAAGGGAGGGAGGTTAGGGTTTTAGGAGAAACTCCATTGCCTTGCGGACGCACCGGAGCAAGAACGGAGAACAATGGCTCACCGGAGAGGCGGCAATTTGGCCGCGACGACGGTGACGGCCGGGTGAAGCTCTTTGCGGAAATCCTCGAAATTGACCGGTTTTACTCCACCATTTTTGGGGGTTTTTGGCGTGGAGTAAGGTGGGGGTGGGGCGGAGCTTGGGGCGTGCTCGGTTTGGCTCGGGAGGAAGTAAGGCGGCCGGGCGTCGAGCTTCAAGCTCGGGCGAGCAATGGCGGCTCGGGGGAAGCTCGGGAGAGAGAGAGGGAATGGAGAGGGGGGTTCCGACCGGGTAGGGGACCTCCCCTTTGTCCCTCCAACCAGGTGGGGACGCGGCCGGAGGGTGCTGGCGTACGGCCCGGTCGGGCGCGGGGCGCGGCACTGGCTCGCTGACAGGCGGGGCCCGCGGTATATTCCCCTGGCATCTTTTCTATTTCCCTGAATTTCCAGTTGTGGCCTGGTCCGGTTTTGAAAAATCAAAAACATGGCCTCCCCGAGCTCAAAAATTAAAGGAGAGAATTTTGTTGGAAAGTATAACTCTAGAAAGTGACATGCACGAAGAGTATACTCAAAAATTCTTTCTGGATTAATTCTGAAAATTCAGAGAAAAGGCTTAAATGCTAAGCTTGTCTGATTTATTTGGGGTATCAAACCTTGATGAAATCCAGTAGGGTTTTGTCCTAGATTTTTCATTTGACATGCCCTACAACATATATTTTTGGTTGACCATACTTGTATGGTAGAAATTTGAGTTGTAGTTCAAACCAAAATGTTTTTGAATTTATTTACTGCCCAAAACACTTTGCATGTCAACGAATTTTCTTGGGTGGGCTAATCCAGACCTGAGGTTAGTTTTAAAAATGCTAACTCGAAAAATTAGGACACGGAGTGTCACAGTCATATTCATATAATACCCTTCCTTTTCCTCTTGTTAGCAGCGACACCAAGATGCTTTCTCCTTTGAAGAGAAAAATGACAGTTCTCGGTAAATTTAGTTTCTACATAGGGAAATTCATCGGCGCCCACCTTCACGCGCACCCTGAACATCAGGCGTGTTCGTGGCCTTGTCCCCAAGATTCGCGGTGGGGTCCTTCGCACGACCTTATCTCACACGTTATCCCTGTTTCCATTGTGTGTGCAGCTTTTTTGTACTCATATTGTAGTGCTGATACAGTGTGAGATTTGACGCACCGACGAGGCACGGGTGCCTTGTCCGGCAACCTTGTTACCTCATTGCTGGCCGTCGTAAGAACCAGCACAAAAAGGCATCAACATGGATTGAGTAAAGGAGTTAATATGTGTTGTACTCATTCAGATGAAGGGCTATGTTCTAGGCTTCCAACCCTAGGAAAGATTTAGTACAGGAATGTTAATTTACTCCACAACTAGAAATTAGGGTCTATGTCTGGCAATAATAATTGGTTCTGTATATTTTCCCATGTCTAAGCTCTACTAGACTGCTGAAGCAGTGAAGCTGAAACAGGATACCCAAACTAACAGGGCAGGACCATCCCAATTTTACATGATCCCACTTATGAAACATTTTTTTTCCTTCGGGAGGGCCATAAATTGGAACCATTCACAATACGAATCCATTTATCTTACCTAACACTAGTATAAAATCATGATTCTTGTTTTGCTGACATACAAGTTATTTTTGTTGCAACTTGTTAGATGTAATGCCTTATATTTTGTGTTCGCTAAGGCAAATTGACTCCTTCGGTGATTGATATTATTTTCTGATATTTGTTTTTTTTTCAGTAGTACTGAATGATAGTGCTTCATGTGAGGAATCAGGAGGTGGTGCCGCAAATGAAGAGCGAGGACATGGTGCTTCAACTGATGAACCAGGAGCTGGGGAGCACTTTCTGGAGGAGCCAAATGACGAGGAAGTGCTTATGATGCTGATCGATCTCATAACTGATGGAAGATTTCACTAGTAATAATAGTTTGCATAGCTATGTTTGTGACCAGGTTGCTAGTGCTTATGATGCTGATCGTTCTGCTCTGCTGGCTTACGACTTTTTTTGAATCTTTTGTAGGGATTAGTAATGTAATGTTGCTTGTTCGAAAGCAACCCAAGCGGTATTTTACTCTGTTCTCTGAACATCGGATTACAATCAGAGCTGGAAGTGATACTCCTTGTTAGAAAGTATGTCTAAGGAAATGAGTGAAAGTCTATAAGACTAACTCTAAGATGTGTACTACAGTAATACCATTCTCGTGCCCTGTCTGCTTGTCTCCAATTTGATGTGTCCAAGGTTCGCTTGAAATGGTAGAAGGGGTTGGTCAATCCTGAAATATCATTGGTTGCCTAGGTCCTGGTCACTCACTCCCATATTTCTCACTTGGAAGCATCAGCTCCTTGTTACTCACTTCCATATTTCCGACATTTAATTTGCTAGATAAGTATTTGTAGAGGGGAGGCTCTACTGCCTTACAACAGAGGATACAGCGGATCATTTGTCCCTTCCACAACGTATCATTTCCCACACGATATCTCCAAACTCAGTCTATACCACAGGAATACTCGAATTTTTCATATTCTAGTATCCCTCTGTTGAATCTGAAGTTAGGGTAGATTCAACAAGAACGATATATTCTTCTACAGGTGAGTCTAATTGGCAGTGTTATTTGATTTGTCTATGTTTTTGAACAAAGAATATGATCTCAATATTGCTCCATGTAACACCAAAAAATTCAGGGTAAGTACCATAAGTTCCATGCCACTGCTATGAAAAAACTATTGCCTGTTCACGCAGTGGATTTAATCATGTCTGGATTTTGGACCAACACAGGTTGAGTACACCGAAATTTGCAGGATCATGTCTGCGAAAGCAGCTGCCAGCTTGCCATCAGATAGGTAATATGGGTATAACCGCCATATTTATTTAGTATTTGGCAAGACAAACCAATAAACTAAACTAGTAAACAAGAAGTCAAAATTTTCTTTCTGGAAAGAAATTACAAAGAACAGCACTACAAGATTTGAGAACGGCCAGCTACTTCAAAACACAGGAAGCAACAGTTGATGCCCTTCCTGTTCCCATATACAACAACACAAGTAAACTTATGGTCATCGGCAAGAAGTTGTACCATGCTTTACAAAGCCCCTAAAGCAGGCATAGGACATACGCAAAGCCTCAATAATATCCCTGCACAGAAACAAAAGAAAACAGGGGTCATCAGATAAAAGTGTACATTCTTGTAAATTGAAATGACATCTGTGATCAGAAGCAGATTGGACTAAGGGATCATGTCAAAATTGGTTTAAAACTTCCATTAAAGATAAATCCTAACTGAACTGAGGTATATGTTTCCTACACTTTGAAACAAAATCATGACATGTCACTTAAGAAATATATAAGAAAAACATCAAAGCAGAACTCCCATAAGCCACTCTACTTCAAACTCTATCTAACAAAGAGAACTATCATTTTCCACTAGAGTCCCCAGCAAGACACTTCCGAAAAACCATACATGCATTACTCCTTAAGATGGCACCCTGCCTTATTTACTAATTTCATCATCTTCTGACCACCATTTTCCATGCCAGGCCCTGATCATTGAAAATTGTACATGTAATCTTGATATGGACAAGTTGATAGTGACATGGATAATAGATGGAAAGAGTTAACCGATGAAACCAAAACACAAAACAACTAATGAGGATGGTGACTGAAGAAAACAATGCTCCTAAAACAAATACATGCTACAATCATGGCAATATTTGTTAATTTATACTCGCATAATGATATTATACATTTATTTCTTTCATCCATGATGGCACAGCCAGATTTGAGAGCAGTAAAGTATGTAGGAATTGATGATATACTGGTCAAATGGACACGAAACAGGACACTTGAGTAACCCAAATCCACGGCCCCGGAGGTAGGTGAAGGTTAATTCTTTGCTGAGCTCCACAAGAGTACTCGAAAAGCCCCTAAAAGCTGCCTCTAATGGATACAGTCGTAAATTTTTCCTACAAATTATGATGAGGCTATCAAACTAACTCACATGTAGAAGCAATGATCTATGGGCTATTGTAAAACAGTCCTGTTTTGAACTTCAATTCTGAAAATGGTCCTGTACTAAACTTTGCAAAATTGAACATGAGTAGGTCTTATTCCGCTAAGAGCCCTTAACAGTGTTAAATGGCTTATAAAAAGATGAATGTGCCCTTCGTAAAAATAATGTCCTGTTTTATTTTCATTTTGTTATTGCTGCAATTTGACTGACAAGAAAACGGAAACATAAATTATGTTTTGCTGCTCACAATACATAGAATCGACTAAAGCACTTTTTGTTAAGCATGACCATGATCTACTCGCCTTCTGCCTTTACAGTGCATCACACTGAGGTGTGCCTACCAAGAGGGGCACCGTAACCAGTAAAACGGAACCATTTTCAGAATTAGAACCCAAAACAAAACCTGTTTTGCAATTGCCCCAAACTCGGAAATGCCAAGAGGTCAAGGTGGTGTTGCTATCAATTTTTGACTCATACATGTGGTATATGTTGTGGTTTTTGTGGATAGGTTTGGATTTGTGGATGGATAGGTTTGGAAATAGGGGAAAAGCAAAAAAATGGGGGATATGGAACTCGCTGGCAGCAAAGCTTGGCTAGGGAGGTGTTGCAGATTTTGTGGATAGGTTTGGATAAACATTGTAGACTTGGAACAGATAGCCAGGCAACCGGCAGGTGAAAGTTGAATTGAGGTGATCAAATTTAAACTAAACACAACTAGAGAGCATGGCTTTTATCTATCAAGTACATACACCCTAAGTAAAAAGGGCAGCCTGGTGCATGTAGCTCCCGCTTGTGCGGGTCCAGCAAAGGGTCCAACCACTTTGGGTTAGAGTAGTAAGTATTGGCAATAATTAGTAAATAAAAGTATGATACCAAGAAATTTGGGTCGGTTAGTTGTAGTTCAGTTGTTGAATTAAAGCTGAGTACAGATGATTCTAGATTTCTGATGAAGGGAAATCTTTACTGATTTGTTCTTGGATCAACTCATAATAGTGATTAAAAACACTAGAGAACAAATTCCAATACAAATGTTACGGTTGTACCACAGGGTAGAGATATCTTCCTCTGAACGAACTACACTATATAAATGCTGTAAGGATATAGGCAGTCCATACTCAGTAGTCTCAAGTGGGTTAAAACCTTATGATATGAAGAGCCTGCCGAAGTACATTATCACAAGTGTAGGTGTTAATCAACTTCAAACTGACTGAATTATCATCAATGCAATGTTTCTGTGGCGTTGCGACACCCTATGGCATTCTACACCCCACATAGCACCTAGGCATTTGTAGCAGGCAGACACCTGGGCGACACCATAACACATCCTGAGCTGCTAGCAGCTAGTTGCAGACATGCAAGCACAAGCACACCAAGCTGCACGTGCAAGCATAAGCACTAGCTGCTAGCTACAGACAGACAAACACAACAAGCTGCACAGGCACAGACAAACACTAGCTGCTATTTGATATACGGATATGAATGCAATTGTGCTCGATTCGGCATGTATCAACACAAGTGCCCCTTGATTTTCCGCTCTGCCCAAAATTTCCCGCCTGTCACCATCACCATCGATTTCTTGCACTCCCTTTCGATTTGATTTTGCGGTCCCAGGATGACTCAGGCTGCTCAACGCCTAATCATGCCATGTCAACCCCGACACCATAGACTTCCAGAGGGCCATGATGCCTGGTCGTCGTCACAAAAACTATGCATTAACGCACTGTTGTACACCATCCAAGACCCCATACTGCTCAGAATACAAAACACAAAAAAACATGGGAAAGGCAGCTTCACTTGCAATTTGCTGGCACATCGTATTATTAGGCCTACCCTGGCATTTGTACTCCCTCTTAACTTTTGAACTCAGGCACTGATATATACCATGGCTGCATAGCCCAGCCTAGTGATTTGAATTAACAGTACAGTGCATGCCAACACACTATAACAAACCGTGCATCAACAAACTATAAAGTAGAAGAGAATTGTGCTGCATAGAGGAAACTTTAGAAATTTAAAAAATATATATAAATATACATATAGCTAAAATCTAGCAGAATATATGCATGATTCATTTTTATCACATTGTTGATTCTATAATTTATCACCATATAAATCTTCAGATCAGATCTGGTACCTTGTATAACCGATACATTACTCTAAGTCCTCATCTTCATCAGGAATGAGTCTAACAGGGCCTTTCACCCTGCTATCACTATTCCCCATGAGTTCCTGAGTAGCCTTTGCAAGAAACTCTTCTGCAGCAGCACGAACAGACTTCCTCTCTGGCAAGGGCTCTGGTTTTCTCTTCTGCCCAGACCAGGCTTTTCCTCCTCTACTGATTGCCTGCATGCTCCTCTTCTGATCTGAAACAAAAAAAATAATGAATCCGAACCATAACCAAAGCACCTGAATATTAAGCAGGCAAATATATACCTGATGTCAAATGGGTCAGCGAGTGCCCAATGAACCTTGCTGCTGCTTGTGTATTCAGTGTAGTGGTAGGGCGCAGAGGTGCTGTAATACGTCAGGAAGTCAGCTACGACATTATGTAATGCTGCATGTGCACTAAAAAGGTAACAAAGGTGATAAATGCAGAAAAGTACCCTTGTCCCAGTCTTCAAAACGATTTAATTTCTCCTGCCATAGGCGTAACCTCTCCTGCAAAAATTAGCAGAAGAAATTAGAAACAAAAGTCCCATTCCAATGATGTTAAAAGTGTGGTAGGCAAGAGAACAAAGGATGATTTTTTATTCATGTAATGACCACATAGGAGCTACCCACCAATCCAAGAAATCAAAACCATTTCCCAAAGTCAAACTTCAGTCTCACGTAGCAAAATAGGTTTATAAAAATTACTTAAATCTAAAAGACCAAGATGACAAAAGACCAACAGTTTCCTTACAAAGAAACTTCCAATAGAAGCAATAGAATTGCTGAAAATTTTTAAAAGAATTAACATTTTACTACTGAGTATGCGTAGAACATCCACCACGAAATTTTCGACATCAAATATTCCCCCTCGAATAAACTTTCAAACTAATTAGCTCGGAAGGACATATTTAACAGAGATACACTTTATTTAAGAAGGGTCCATATAGAATCCCATGAATGACAAATATGAAAACTGTCTGCAGTCTCAATTTCTCTCCAGAACAGACTCTTGGTTCCTCTAACCCCATAATCAGCACAAAAAAAAAACTAATACGAGGTTTGAACACAGCAAGCTGTGTACATAAAGAAAGAAAAACAACAAGCTCTATTTTGACACATAAATGTGTTTCTCTCCAGAACAGATTATTGGTTCCTCTAATCCCATAATCAGCAAAAAAAAAACCTAATGTGAGATTTGAACACAGCAAGCTGTGTACATAAAGAAAGAAAAACAACAAGCTCTATTTTGTCACATAAATGTGTATTTATGAGTTAACAAGCCCAGTGTAGTCAAAGATGAATATTTATATACATCAATTGCATTCAACAGATGGAGACAGAGATTTGAACACAGCAAGCTGTGTACATAAAGAAAGAAAAACAACAAGCTCTATTTTGACACATAAATGTGTATTTATGAGTTAACAAGCCCAGTGTAGTCAAAGATGAATATTTATATACATCAATTGCATTCAACAGATGGAGACATCCCATCTTTGTTCCAATTAACAACACTGAAATGTGAATTGTGTTGCAAGGACAGAAGAAACACGCCAATAAGAAGAAAGCGCTTACAAACTCCTTCCTAATAGGGTGCTCATCTGGGTCAATACCAGAACACCTTAGCCGCACTGCAAAAGATCCCCAATAACCAAAGATATGCTTATAATCAGACGTAGAAAAAACTTAACCGAGATGCAACGAGAAGGGGAGAGCGTGAACGTGCCTGCGAAGAGGGAGGTAGCGGCATGCGCTAGGGCGAGGAAAGCACGCGCCCGGCGCAGAGGCGGGAGCTCGGCCACGGAGTCGGGGTCCTCGGCCGCCGCCGCGAGCAGCTGCGAGAGGTGGTCCCCGACAGATTCGGCGGCCGCGCGAGTTTCCTCGGCGGTGGAGACTACCGACGGGGGCACCGCCGAGGCTGCTTCGGCGGCGGTGGAGGACATGGTCTGGGTGGGTTGAGACGGCGGCGAGGAAATTCAGGGAGTCGGCCAGTCGGGTCGCCGTTTGGATGCGCAGTTAAATGACTGGGTTTTTTAGGGTTTTGGTGAACAGGGTTCCAGGGCCTGGTAATATAATCCGTGTTTAACATATTTTTTTGATAATTATCCGTGTTTAACATTTAGGAACTGATGGAAATATAGAAATTTTAGAAGTTCTTTAAAATAACTTCTAAAAATATAATTTTAGCAAGTTTCAAAGAGTAACTTCAAATAATCAGCTAAAAATATTTATACTTTTTTTTATTTAACGACATATTCTATGAGAACCAGGATTCGTGTGAGAACTATGAGAACTTCAATCTAGCCCACATGATCTTGATCCAAGGGAAAGGTGGGAGGGGTAATTTGCAATAGTATGATTAAGTGGACGGTGATTTTACAAATCCCCCTCCCACCTAAATTCATGCACCTTATTGGATCAAGTTCATGTGGCCGGATTGAAGTTCTCATAGTTCTCACAAGAATTTGGTTCTCATAGGATACATTGTCTATTTAGCGACTATCTAAATTTAAAAAATACTCTCAAAAATATATTCTTATCCAATAGCTCATGTAAAATTGATAACAAGACTAGCTAGCAATACTAGCTCTCTAAAAGTAGCTAGCAAGACTTTCGGAACCAAGATCCACCAAATTTAGAGAGTGAGTCAAACAATCTGTTCAAAATACCTTTCACTAAATTATTATTTTATGAGTCTATTGGGAGCAAAAAAAATACTCATGTCCTCTAACAACTATCTGAAATTTATTTTCTAAACAAAATTAAAGTAATATTATAGGCATCTAAGTGAAAGTTTTGCATACATAACGACTTTATATTCGTGGCTATAGTTGGTTCTTTTCACTTCCTCCTACCTCTTTTGGCAAAAAGAAATATAGACGTATATTGACCGTTAGTTTATATTACACATGAGGCCACTAGATAATATTGCACAAGTAGTTATTTTTCCCAAATTTGTTAAAAAAAGTGCTCCTTTAAGAATGATGAGTACTGAAAACAAAAGGATTTATCACAACTTTCCCTTACTAGATTAAGCCTATAGTTAAAAAACCATAGTTTTAAAGCTTATTAACCCGTTCTCTTTCTTATGATGGATACTTACATTTATACATCTACTTAAGGTCATCAATATGACGAGATCTCGCATCCACTAGATCTCATCCTACCGACCGACCCCCCCCCCTCCCGCTCCATGTCTTAGTTTATCCGGCAGCTCACTAGGCGAGGCGAGCAATGCACTACCTAGCGATGGATGGGCAACATAGGGAGCTGCAGGGCCAGTGAGCCCTCAATATGGAAGGGAGCCGCCCGAGACACAACCTCTTCCTTAGGATCATGATTAGTGTTGTCGAAATGGGCCAAGCTTCGTGGGCTAACGCAAAGCACGTAAAAAATGTCCAGCATGACCCAAAATAAATTCATGTCAGCCGGTGCTTGGATCGAGGTCTCGGCCCGATGAGCGGCATGGTACGACCCGATTAAGAAGCTGCTTAATAAAATTATAAATAGAATTATAGTTCGGAATTGTCCTAACAAAAGAACTTGGTCTTCTAGTAGTAAGGCACCACATTCTCAACTTCAGTTCGAGGTTCGAATGCCACCCTCCACATGTTATGCATCTGTTTTTGCAATTATTTTTAATTAGTGAGCCAAACAGGCCGCTTTGTTAGTGCGCCTAACGGGCTTGCCCGTCACGGTTAGTCATTTTTGTGTTGTGGGCTGACGGCCGGGCATGTGGACCGGCATGGATTGGGCCATGCTTTTCGGTGGTCCGGCGGCCTGTTTGGATAGCTGTAATCATGATGATGGTTATCCTCCTCAAGAAAGAACCAAATTCACAAGGCAGCACGATTAAAAAAAATCTAAAAGGTGGTAAAATTGGATTATTGCACGTGAATCATCAAAGGATCGACATCGTGCGATGTTCAACCAAGCATTACTTATCATAATTATACATTTTAATATAATTATAGTTCTTGTTTAACTTATACAAATTGATGGTACTACATTTTTCATAGGTAGATTTGATCCACTCTGCATCGGTAAAGAGATCTTCGATTGGCAGCTAAAGATCAGCCGATGCGGTTTGCATATGAGTGTCACTCGTCCATTAGGGATGGCATTTCGGGTCGCAGGTGCGGGGCCCTGCCGGGTGCGCGTGCGGGTGCAGCTTCCCACCCACGGGGCTCACCCGCACCCGCCCCGCAAAACCACGGGTGGGTGCGGGTTTCGTCTCTCACCCGCGGGTGACCCGCGGCCCCCGTGAAAAAATGGTCCAAGTAGGAATTGAGGCCCATTTGGCCTTTTAGCAGATCCAACTAAAGTGCTAGACCCTAACTCATTGCCTCACACCCAAGTCCCACTCCCGGGCTCCCACTCCCAGCCGCCGCCTCCCGGACTTCCCGTCCCCGCGGCCCCGCGCCGCCGGTGTCGCGTGCGGCCGGCACGCCGCCTCCCCGCGAGCCGCGTCGCCGGCCGCCCGCGCGGCGCCTCTCGGCCATCCCCATCCCCCGTCCGCGCAGTGCCTCCCGGCCATCCCCCGTCCATGTTGCCCGCGTGGCGCCTCCCGGCCCTCTGCGTCGCTCGCGCCGTGTGCGCGCTGCCGACCACGCCGCCCGCGTCACCTACGCCGCCGGCCATCACCACCGGCCGCCCTCTCGGGCTGCCAACCATCTAACGCCACGGACGCACATCGCGAAGGCGCGCGGGAGCGCGACATCGCCATGGTACGAGGCTGCCTTGGTTCCCGATGGCATCCGGCGCGATATCCACTCAAGGAACCGGCGGGTCCGGGTCGGCATCGGCCTCACAAGCTTCTCGTCCACCAAGATCTTCCACGCCCTCGTCGGGCCTCCGCCCTCCTGGTTTGAAGAGGCCAAGGCCAGCTGCAGGAGCTTCGCCATCCTCAAGTGCTGCCGACACCGGTACCCCATGTTCAAGTGCTGCTTGGTACACCATCATCGAGTGAAGGTGGTGCTGCCACGGCTACGCCATCACCCGTACTACTGCCACAACGCCTCCTGAATCGAAGGTGATGATGTTGTTGTGATAGAAAATGTAGATGAAAATATGGATGTTAGGGGTAAGAGGAAGAAGAGCTAAATGTAATTGGTGTAATAAGCTTCTAGTTGGAGGTAGTAGAGCTGGTACAACTCACCTGTGGGGTCATCTTGGTTGTTGTCCGGATCGATCGGTTAGAAAAGGACTTAAACAATCAACCTTGAAGTTAGGAAAAGATGAAAATGGGACGGTAGTAGTTGAGAAGTATGTTTTTGATCAGCAAGTAGCTAGGAAAGAGCTTGCCTTGATGATATGTATCCATGAGTATCCACTATCCATGGTTGATCATGTTGGATTTAGGAAATTTTGTATAGCATCTGCAGCCACTTTTTAAATGTGTATCCGGAAACACTATCAAAAAGGATATACTTGCTATGTTTGAGGTGCATAGGCTTTCTTTGGTAAAATCTCTCCACCGGTGCCAATCTCGAGTTGTTGTTACTACCGATACGTGGTCGGCAAATCATCAAAGGAAAGGATATGTGGCTGTGACATTACATTTTATTGATGATCAATGGAAGCTAAAAAGTTTTCTATTGAGGTAACAATTTACTTTCTTGCATATTTCTATTCTTTTTTTAAGGACATCAACTCTCGATGTTATATATGCTGATTGCTCATTTCATTGTAGGTTCATGTATGTGCCACATCCACATACAGGTGACATAATAAGTGATGTTCTTCATGATGTGCTACAAGATTGGGGGATTGTGAAGAATGTGTCGACTATTACTCTTGACAACTGCAACACCAACGACAGTTTGATGAAAATGACGCAAGATAATATGCCCCTTCCTTCACTCATGCTAAGTGGTAAATTATTACATATGTGTTGTGCCGCTCATATCATAAATCTGATTGTGAAAGATGGAATGAGTGTTATGGAAAAGGGTTTGACAAGAGTTCGTGAATCTTTTGGGTTTTGGAGTGCCACACCAAAAAGACATGAGCGTTTTGAACGTACAGTAGTCCAAATGAACATTAAGTACAATAAAAGAATAGCTCTAGATGTCAAGACTAGATGGAATTCTACCTACCTTATGCTTAGCACTGCAATAGAGTATCAAACTGTTTTTGAGCGCCTTGCAAGTAAAGAACCACTTTGTGATGAATTTAAGCCAACCGTAGAAGATTGGGCATTTGCTACCGAACTTTGTGGTAGATTGAAGAATTTTATGATGCAACCGAGGTATTGTCGGGGACCAATTATGTGACAGCAAATCTGTTTTTCCCTAAAATATGCGATATCTACTTGGCTATAGAGAAATGGAGAACTAGTGCTATCCCTATGGTAGAAGATATGTCCAACTTGATGAAGGAAAAATTTACAAAGTATTGGAAAGATGTGCATGGCCTTATAGAAATAGCTACGGTTTTAGATCCTAGATACAAACTGAAATTTATGAAAGCTTTCTATATGTCTGTTTATGGAGAAAATGGTCCAGCTACAGAAAGTGAAGTATCTAGAGTTAGAAGTTTGTTGTATGATCTTGTGCTGGAATACCAAGGTTCTATGGAGGGTATTGCAACAACCGATGGTGTAGGTGCAACTGCTAGAAGTGTTAATGAGGGTGATGATCTCATGTTTGACTTATTTGACAAATTCTTGTCCGAGGAACCGGAGGAGAATTCAACTTATGTGCGCACTGAGCTTGATTTATATTCGGAGGAGCCCACTTTGCCAAGAACTCAAGAGTTGGACATTATTCATTGGTGGCAATATGCAGGAGTCAAATATCCAACTTTGATAAAGATTGATCGTAATATCATGGCTATTCCGGTTACAACGGTAGCATCCGAGTCTGTTTTCAGCATCGGGGGAAGGATAATTAGCCCACATCGAAGTTAGGCGACCAATCTTATTTTATTAATGCACTCATGACTTGTATGGAGGACGAGGAGGAATCAATGGTAACATATTGTCCCTTCTATTGTTTCTATTCTGTTTTTTTTTCATTTGGTCAATCTGAAGTTGCTAATCAATGTTTCTTTTCATTCTTTTTTTCTAGGATGATCAAGAGTCAACTGTTATTGATTGAATATTGAAGCTGTGGGTGAAATTATTGATTGAAGATTGAAGCTATGGGTGAAACTTGTCATCAGCACACTACTTGCCATTATCTTTCCGAATTTATGCTAAATATGTTGTATAAGTGACTTGTAATATTTCCCTAGTGAGAAGAACTATCAACTGTGTGGAATTTTATTGCTTGTGTAATTGTGTTGGTTGTTGTGTGTTGTCCTGTTGAGACCTGAGAATGTGGAAGAACTATGGTCTGGACATGTTAGACTATTATATATTATCAAGTTGTGCTGATTTCTGTAATTATGTTGGCTGTTGTGCTGATTTCTGAAATTATGGAGATATATTTTTTATTCTGATATGTTCATGCAAAACGCGTGGGCATCCGCCACCCACCCGCAACCCGGCGGGCGCGGGCGCGGGTGTGGATTCTCACCCGTGGGTGCGGGCGCGGGTGCAGATTCTCACCCGTAACAAATTTGTTCGCGGGCGGGCTTTTGCTCCACCCGCCCCGAACCCGCCCCGTTGCCATCCTACTGTCCATATCGGAGGTTGCATTATCATCATTGAGATACGGAAACTGTTGGGTTTGTTGCTTCTGGTGGCCCAGGAGAACAAGTAGTGAAAAGGAAACGTTTGTAGGAATTTGTGAAGACACTAAAAATGCAGAATTAAATCGTGACGGGAATGTTAGGTCCATCATTATTCTCGCTGGATGATCCAGATCAAGCAAACGCCACGAAACAGAAAGGTAGGCACTGACAGTCTGGTGGAGGAAGAGCAGCATGGAAAGAAAGGGGAAACTTCACTCGTTGCTCGGCAACGCAGCGTCGGGCGAGACGGCCGCCCAGAGTTCGTCGTCCTCCTCCAGCGCCGCCATGTGGTCCGGCAGCAGCGCCACCTCGACGTCGACGCCGCCGTCCCGGCTCGAGTACATCGACGCCTTCCCGTCGCACTTGTCCGCCTTCCCGCTCCGCGCCGCCACTGCCTTCCCCACCCGAAGTCGCACCCGTACACGTCGAACCGCGGCGAGCCCGCCACCATGACGTAGGTCGCGTCGAACCTCCGCGGCGAGTACAGCACCGGCTCCGCCGCACAAGCCGCCACGCGCGCCCGGATCGCCGCGTCCTTGTGCGCCCAGGGCCGGCCCTGACATTTTGAAGGCCCGGGGCGAGATCATGTTGGAGGGCCCCTTTTTTATTATTTTGATCACATTAAAATTATATTATTATAGCCAAAAAATATTATTTTAATTACTTTAAGTAGTATTTTGTTTGTAACAAAAAATAACCCCACGCTAGTAATACTTAAGAGTATAATTTATAGAGCAACGAAGGTAAAGACACTGCTAAGCCAACTTAAGAAAAAAATTAGTATTTAGAGGTTGGATCAAGAGACTTTTAATTTCTTTGTTGAGGGAAATTGATTGACATGGTCAAATTTGAGAGACCCAGCCTAAATCGATTAATTAAATTGCCAAACAGGCCTTTCCCCTTGGTGGCCGTGTGGCCCATCAACGTATACATACACTAGGCCTGCTGGCCTGTAGCCTTTCGTTGTGCTTCTTCTTCATTGGACAGAGCATCAGCAAAGAGGAAATGCAGAGCGGAGCCGCCATGGTGAATTGGTGATGCCGGACGACAAGACAGCGTGAGGATCGGGAAGCAACGTTAGCGAAGGTGGTAGGTGCTACAAGCAGAGGAATTGCGTAAAGAGGAACTTCCCGGCTCTTCCCTATTAGATTTTTTTTTGTCCGCTATTCGATTGTCTGCCTTATCTGTTGCAGCTCAGCGAGGGGCCCTTAACTTTCAGGGGCCCAGTGCCTTCGCACCGTCCGCACCGCCCCAGGGCCGGCCCTGTGTGCGCCGCCACCGCGCGCCCACCGCCGCCGCCGCCGCGTGGTCCGACGCGCGCAGCGGTTCCGTCGCGATGGCGTAG
>JAUNZO010000823.1:0-86569 GCA_031894775.1 Chloris gayana | reverse complement strand
GTTACTTGCCGATCAAGCCATATCACGTCGGTCTTCATGTCCGCCTTGTTTCCATACCGGTATGTAGAAACTGTTATTATTCCATACCGGTCGGACACCACTCTGTGTGCCCTCTCCACCAGTCTTATCTTCATTGATATGCCACTATGTCTCTGATTATTCATTCCTTTGACAATTGTACACCTATAAGGCAAGTCTACGACAAGCAGCCCTGGAGTAATTTTTTATTTGACATTGAATAAGACCGACCAGTCTTCTACTGTTGGTCTAATTCCAATGTTAAATTAAAATGAACTCTAATCTTCTGCAATACTTCGTCTTTCAACTCGGCTTCAAAAAGCCAAAAAAATTGGTATTTTATCCTCCATACCACCTAATTAGGTGATAAAAAACTTTCGTGTCTCCCTTCGGTGCACCGCTCGGGTGCACCCAATTGGGTATAGCCCCCGACTCTTTTCAAATAATGCAAGAGTCCACTAGTTGATTCTTCAGTATTTTCTCCATTTTGCATAGACTACTCCTTTTAATTACCATGATTTTCAACTTTTAGCGATCTCTACAAACCGCTCTTGAACACGGTGCACCGGTCGGGTGCACCTAATTAGGTATAGCCCCCGACTCTTGTATCATTTCAACATCACAAAATAATACAAGAGTCTTTCTCGAGAGACTTTGCTTTAATATTTTCAATCAAATCATATTCCTCTCAACAATTTCTACCAAGAACGTATTTCCGGACCAGTCATACCGGTCATAAATTCATAACTCCCGGATATTCGCACCAGGTTATCATAACAAACTGCGACGTAATTAGAGGATGGTCGGATCAAGGAATTTGAAGAGCAAGAGTCGAAGATTGAATCAAGAGCAAAAAGAGAAAGAGGCAAGTGTCCTTGACGCATCTTGCACCTACTTCTTTCTATCCGCACATGATTGCATTGTTGTTAAATATGAATCCTGTGTGTCATATCCTTTTTCCTTACTTGTCGTTGTCACCTGGGTGGATTTAGATGTATGTTTTGGTAGATCATGCTTAGTTGCTTTAATTGGGTTTAAGAAGTGATAAATGTTAATGTTGTTAATGATCCACTTGAACATAATTATCATGGTTGCTTGATAATTATTGAACATTGATTTTGGTGACGGTTGGAGCAACTATGGCTGGGGTGTACCGGTAGTGTTCCATGGAATGCTATCACCCGAATCATAAGGACCGGTTCGTGGAGTGACCATCCATGTTAAACCGTACAACCACGAGCCAAGTATGGGCGCGGCATGGCTTAGTATGCGGTAGATGCCGGTCGAGTACGCGCGAAGGAGAGGGGACTGTGGGTGGGGAATACCGGCAGTCCTAGGGGAGGCGTGGTGAAGAGATGAGCTCTCGAAACCATCCGGCACAAGGGAGTGAAGCTGCCCGAGTGGAGGGCTTACTCCTCCAGGTTACTTGGATCTCTTAGTGGACGCGTACAAAGCCGG
The DNA here is from genome assembly GCA_031894775.1 of Chloris gayana. Lineage (NCBI taxonomy): Eukaryota > Viridiplantae > Streptophyta > Magnoliopsida > Poales > Poaceae > Chloris > Chloris gayana. The sequence continues at coordinate 85,093 of JAUNZO010000823.1, read as the reverse complement.
AGGAAACCGTGAACCGCCTTGGAAGTGATCTCCTGGCCACACACCAAAGGAAGTGTGTAATGTGTTTGATCGGCACGGGCATAATGGAGGTTTAGTCCACCCGGAAACAGGGGATGGAATCACTTTCTCATGGGAAAATGTGTACAACCTCTCGTAGAGTGAAAACCGTCATGACAGACCATGCTCACGGTCAAGAGCGGCATGGACCCTCACGCGGATTAGGGGGATGGTAATTGTTTGGATGCATGGTTCTCGGGAAGGAGACATGCGTGGTTTGGATAATTGATGGACCTCTCGGAGTTACCTCACATAGTAAATAGCCTTCTTAACTAATGAACTAGACATGTGCTTCTATGCCTTAAACCCCGTGTCGACCTTTCTTGATTGGACAACATGTACTCATATGTTTGTTGCCTCTCTTTTTGCATCAAGCCACAATTCGAAGTGAAGGATGAAGGTACATCATTCGAGGAGACGATGAAGTGGTGGTCTAGGCATGCGGTCTTCCTTTCGACTTCCTGTGGGAGCTGAAGGACGCCAATGCTTAGTTTAATTTCGCATGACATTCTTAGTTTTCCCATGTTTCCACATAACAATTCCTACTTTCCTTTCACCTTTCTAGGTTCTTTTAAAGAATCCCGAGGCCAAAAGTGCTATCATAGCACGCCTCGAAGAAGAACTGAGTCAATCTTAGAAGGAATTGAGTAAACTCGGGACTCGGTTGACCGGTCCGGTGACCCGAGAGGTAGAACTCCAACGAGTGGGAAACGAACCTTGCTAACAACAATCGTCTTGTGGAAGACCGCCGTTTGGAAATCATCCACCCGAAACAGAAAGTCCAAGGTACAAACATGATCATCCCTACCGGTCTTAAATGTTTCTTTCAACCTTCATATTTGATCAACCTATTAATCCTTTGATAGCCCTCAATGACTTGATTGAGGCACATAAGAAGACAGAGTTCACTCTATCCGAGAAGGCGGCAGCGCAAGAACTCGCTCTTACGTAAGGCTTAAAAGTTGAACGGATGCAAGCAGCTCGCATTAGTGAGTTGGAGGGTGAAATTACCGCCAAGGATAATATTCTGATGCAGACCCTCAAATCAAATAAGCTTCGGAAGACAAGAATGCCCGTCTTAAGGCTGGACTTGCGAGGCGCTTGAAACTGCCAAATCTGCCCAAGTGGAAAAAGAAATATCCGTCAAGCTTGCACAGAGTCTGCGAGCTAGCGCTTAAGGCAAAAGCAAATGAAAATCAATGGCTATTGAAGAACGAAGCCAAGTTGCGGGATTCAAATACTAATTTCAAGGGAAAATTCAGAATTTTAGACATCACCCATAGGCGTAAGCTCCTTTTCCTCTGTCTTAATGATAAACGGTCTTTAACTATCGGTCCAAATTTGCTAATATTCTTTTTCAATTCCCTTTTGTAGAACTCAACAGCGGGCTGTAAACAAATAGTGGATTATCTGAATGGGGGTCAAACCCCTCGGGAGGATAATATGAATCTTGAAAGCGCTATCCGGGATGTCCCACGAAGAATCGGGGAACACTCCGGAATGATCACCGGAGCGAGGAGGAGGACACATAGCTGCAACGATCCCGTCTTGGACTCCTGTCGAAGACTGCGATTTCAATTTTATCAAAGAGGGAGCTCAACCAGATACTACCGAAGACCGGTTCAATGAGTTAAGGAATTCACTCATTGGTACTCGTGACAGAGCTTCTTGAAGATATTCCTCTCGGATCCAATCGGTGCCCCGCTGAATGAAGCTGCAGCTCTTCCCGCCATAGATCAAGCTGCTCAAGATGCTGTCGCAGCTTTTAGGCAAAATTTAGAAGATGAATACGATGATCTTAATTTTTATATTTTATCTTCAGCATCTAATTCTGAAAGGAACAATTGATGACAGGCTGACCGCCGACCCCAAGACCAGTGATACCGGTGAATGTCTCTTAGTAAGATAATATAATTCGAACAATTTTGAAAGGAACAATTGATGCACAAGGCACTATGTATGAATGTCTCTTAGTAAGATAATATATGTGTTTTCAATTACAACCAATCTACATGCTCTTCCATATATAACAAAGTCTTTACGTGCAAGACTGCATCGATCTAGACTGGTCTATATGCAAGAAGCATAACTTTGATTTTAATATCCAATCTTCCAAAATCTCAAATGTACCATCTCAAGTCCACTAATCAAGTCTACAACCATGCAACGATGGTTACTTTGACACAAACCAACTATGACGGCAGCACTGGCTCTAATCAGCACATAATATAACTCATAGTGGCGGTCTAAACAAAATCGTGTCGTTTGGAAAAAATGACTAGTCTTAAGACTTAAGTTTACATATTATCCCGGACTACTCTCAAGATAGCAGCCCCTGGCTCAAAATGTTAATCAAAAAATTAATATTTCGAGCCACAAATGATATGTTTGAATCAAAACTCAACATTCTTCTTCATATTATGCATCAACAATTACATAATCACTGAAACAAAAACTCAAGTATAGAAGCGACATAGCTGATATTCCAAGAGTTTGGAATTTCTTCCTCATCCTGGGTCATAAGCCTATAAGCCCCCGATCCGGATACTGATTTGACAATGAATGGCCCTTCCCAGATCGGTGACAACTTATGCCGATTCTTGTTATATTGAATTTTCCGAAGCACCAAATCGCCTACTTGAAATTCTCTTGATCGTACATTACGATCATGGTACCTACGTAGACCTTGATGATATTTTGCCGCTCTAATTATTGATTGATCTCGCAATTCTTCTGCAACTAATCAACTCAAGCTAACGTTGATCATCACATTTTTCTTCATCATAACATCGCACTCTTGCAGAAACCATATTCACTTCCGTAGGCAACAGCTTCGGATCCATATACCAACGAAAAGGAGACCGGCCTATAGCACGACTACTGTTCGTACGCAGCCCCCATAATACCCACGGAAGCTCTTTTACCCATTTTCCAGCATACGATTTTAAGAGATAAAAAATCATTGGCTTAAGACCGGTAAAATCATCCCGTTGGCACGCTCAACCTGCCCATTGCTCCGAGGATGTGATACCGAAGCATAATGAATCTTCATGCCGAAACTCTATGCAAATCTTTGAAAGTTTCGAAGTAAACTTCGGTCCATTATCCGTAACAATGCAATGTGGAACACCAAACCGAACAAAAAATGTTTTTCAAGAACTTAACCGCCCGAGCCATAGTCGTATTTGTCACCGCTCGTCACACCCGGTCTTAAGGCCAAGACCGAATGCATAGCTATATGTGTGCCGGGATCGGTTTATCACACATATAGAGACAATAGTGAAATAATAGTATAACCAATGCCATAGTATAACTTATTACATCGTCTCAAACGTATCTTTATTACATAACTTTATTAAAATATCTCAAAGGACTAAACTAAACTCAGCGGAAGACTCCATACGCCACGGGCAATCAACCTGGGAAACGCACGCCTAGTAGTAGTCTTCATCAAGGTACCTCCTTTCGGATTCCGAGCAGCAGTAGTGTATAGCAACAGGAAATAGCAAGAGTGAGTACATGTAGTACTCAGCAAGTGTGGGAAAAATGACATGCAAGCTGTATAAAAGGAAAGCCGACACAGGGTTTGCAATAGAAGCACCTATACTAGTCAAGTTAATTAAACAACCTATTTACTATGCGATAAAAGCACCAACAGGTTAACCCCCTATTAACCACCGCAAGCTACCCGACTTGCAGCAAAACCACACTACAGGTTACCCCGCCTCGTAGCTCACCTCACTATAAGTTACCCCGCTTGTAGCTACCAAAGGGTTACTCCACCCAAACCATCCCTCTAGTTCTCGTGAGGATCCAGGTCGTTCATGACCTTGAACATGACTGTTAATAACAGCTTTTACACTTTGCAGAGGTTGCACAACTTTACCCACGAGTCGGTGATTCCATCACTATTCGGTGACTAAAACCTCTATTATGCCAAGCACACTTCCTAAGGTATGAGGCCAAGAGATCACCGCAAGGTCTTTTCTAAGGACTTCCTAGTTTGCAAAACGCCCATGCTAAGGTTTCACCACCGTAAAAGTGACGCATCACCCAGGGGCCCCCTCTTGCACCGTGGCTTCAAGTTCTCTCGCCTTTCCCTGCCCGAATCTAGAAGACGCCTTCTTCCTTCATCCTTCCTCGACGCCCGCAAAATTGGGAAGCTACCTCGGTACTAAACCTTACCTACCCATTATCAGCCACTGTGCTTTGTGCGGAAGTCCTGGGTTGCCACTCCAAGAACCGGTCCTTATGATCCCCAACGGTACTACCGCAACCCAATAGTACTACTACGAGTACTGTGCATTCCCGCACCATCATCCACATCCTCCTGTCGGGATCACCTAAGTTCCATGTTGCTACAAAGCATCCCCCAATTCATGATCATTATGTTCAAGTGAATAATTAATCAAGCTTAGCCTTTAGTTCAGTTTGAACCCCATTAATAGCAACTAGCGATGACGTACCCATCCTAGCATACTACACCATAACCAAGGCGACAAGGTAGAATAGGAACAGGGTATGACACAAATAGGATTCAAATTAAACAAGTAATGCATGAAATGTAAATTCAAAAAGTAAGAAAGTAGGCGCAATGTGCATCAAAGACACTTGCCTGTCTCCTCTTGCTGCTGCTGCTCAAACTCGGGTCCTGGGAATCCTCGTACTCTTCCTCGTCTAAAACACACATACAATACAAATACGAAACAGTACACCAAACAATGCCTGTTGTTTATGAAAACAGTACCATTAAATAGTACTCGTCACTACGAATTCGTGAGCGCAAGAATGACCTAAATAGGAGTTACGAGCTAAAAGTTATGAATGTTTTAAGATCTAGGGTTTAAATTGTAAAATAGCAGCTTCAGGGACCTATTTGTAATTACTGAAAAATACAGGGACCTATTTGTAATTATGGAAAGTTCAGGGGCCTAAAAGAAAAAGTACAGGACTAAAATATAATTTAGGAAAAACTTAGGGGTGTTTATGTAAAATTACAGGACCTAAACATAATTATAAAATTACTCGGGGGCTAAAGTATTTAAATTACATTACCGCGCCCTAACAGGACTAAATTATAATTATTAATTAACATAGGGTTAATTATGTAAGAGTGGGGGGGGTTCTTTATTAATTACTTAATACGGCAGGGGTGTTTTTGTAAGAAGGCCGTAACGATTCAATAGACCTAATCTTGACCGTCCGTGCCGGATCGGACGACCAGGATTCGTCCGACGGGTGGCGGTGGCGGGACAACGCCGACGAGCGGCGGCGCTCCATGGGTGCTCGTCGGAGCTCGCGGAATCTAGGGCCTTGGTGCCCCGTTCTCGACGCGCACGAGCATCTACACGTTGCGGGGATGATGGCGCACTCACCGCTGAGGTCGCGCGGCGACGGGAGAGGTCGGGGACGGCTCGCGACGGTGGAGAGCGGGCGAGGATGTGCGGCGGCGTCGGGGAAGCGTCATGGGCGACGAGAGGACGAGCGGCTTCACGGGCGGCTGCGGTGCGGAAGCTCTAGGCGGCGGGGCGATGAGATGCGGGCGCACGGCGGCGATGGAGGCGGTGGTGGGAGCTAGGGCTTGGGATTTTGCGGCTTTCGGTTGCGGAAAAAAGGGAGCGTGGGGTGCGGCGCCTTTTTATAGGGCTGCGGGCGTGGCACGCACGCCGAGGATGGCCGGGTTGGACGCGGAATCGAGCTCCGATCCGCGTCGGGTTTTGGTTGGGCTCGCGCGGGCTTGGGGAAGGGTTCTACTGGGCCGAGTCGAGTCGGGGCGAGAGGAAGAAGAAGGGGAGAGGAAAGAGAGAGAGGAGAGATGGGTCGGGGAAAAATTCGGCCCATGGCCGGGGTCTTCATCTTTTTCCTTTTCTTTTCTTATTTTTACCTTCATTTCTAGTTTATACTTTTAACGACAATTCTAATCGATTTTGTAAACCAAGTTTTCAACCAAATAAAACCTAATGCAACTATCAGCATGAATGCAACAAACATTATTTTATAAATAATAAAATAATTCATTTTCATAGAAATTAAATAACCATCCTAGGATAAATACTAGCATCCTAATAAAATAAGTTTAAATTTTATTTTATTGCAAATTTTAAAAATCCAGGGTGTTACAAACCTACCCCCTTAAGATGAATCTCGCCCTCGAGATTCGGATGGATCAGGAAAAAGATTAGGGAACTCTTTCTTCATATCATCCTCGTTCTCCCATGTAGCTTCCTCCTCCGTGTGATTGCTCCACTCAACCTTGCACATACGGTACTTCTTATTCCTTGTGGCCTTCTCAAGGGTATCCAAAATCTTTATTGGGTACTCCTGATAAGTAAGATCCTCTCCTACTGTCAATTCCTCGATAGGCAAGCTGTTCCTCCGGCACTCGTAGACATTTCCTCAATTGAGAGACATGAAAAACATCATGGACATCTAACATATGAGGTGGTAACTCCAACCGATATGCTACCTCACCCATCCGAGCAATGATCTTGAAAGGGCCAATGTATCTAGGAGCTAACTTGCCTCCGATCTTGAAGCGTCGCAAACCTCTCATAGGAGAACTTTGTATCCAAAGACTCATGTAACTTCTCCCAAAACCTGGAGGTGAACTGCGTACCTCTATCCGACACAATCTTCTTTGGAACACCATGCGGACACACTATCCTTACTATGTACAGCTCTGCAAGTCTCTCGCCAAGTATACGTGGTCTTGACAGGGATGAAATGTGCAACTTTGGTCAATCTATCCACAATAACCCATATAGAATCATAACCTCCCCGAGTCCGAGGTAAACCCACAATGAAATCCATTGCGATCTCTTCCCACTTCCATTCGGTATCTTGAGTGGTTGTAGGAGTCCAGCTGGTCGTTGTCGTTCTGCTTTGACTCTCCGGCATGTATCACACAAAGCCACATACTCTGCTACGGCTCTCATCATTCCGGACCACCAATAGCGAGTCTTCAAATCATGGTACATCTTAGTGCCTCCTGGATGCATAGAGTATGCCGAGTTATGAGCCTCACGGAGTATCAATTCTTTGATTTCCTCAATATCCAGCACACAAATCCGTTGCTTGTACCAAAGTATTCCTTGATCGTCAACAGTGAAACCCGGGGCCTTGTTCTCCTGGATCTGTAACTTAATCTCCTGAATGGCCGCATCCTCAAGTCTGTCCCTTCCGAATATCACTCTCTAGTGTAGACTCCACTTCCATTGCAACGGCTTCCATGTTAGTCACCCAACCGAGGTTAAGCTTCTCAAACTCTTCACATATATCTGGAGGTAACTCTCTAGTAGCCAAGGTGTTCAAATGAGACTTCCTACTCGGTGCATCCGTGACCATATTTGCCTTGCCCGGGTGATAGTTGATCTCCAAATCATAATCCTTGATGAGTTCCAACCATCGGCTCTACCTCGGATTCAAATCGGACTGAGTGAAGAAGTATTTCAAACTCTTATGATCCGAGTAGATCTCACACCTCTTTCCAATGAGATAGTGTCTCCAAATCTTGAGAGCATGAACCACTGCTAGCAATTCCAAGTCATGCGTATGGTACTTCTCCTCATGTTTCCTCAACCGCCTCGATGCATAGGCCACGACTCTTCCTTCTTGCATGAGCACACATCCTATGCCTTGTCCACATGCATCACAATACATAGAGAAAGGCTTCTCCATATCGGGCATGGTCGGAACGGGTTCTGCAGTAAGCCTCTTCTTCAACTCCTGAAAACTGGCTTCCCGCCGAGGTATGCACTCAAAAGTTTTTCCTTTCTCCAATAATTCTATCATAGGCTTTGCTATCTTGGAAAATCCTTCGATGAACCGTCCGTAGTATCCTGCCAAACCAAGGAAACTTATGATCTCCGAGACATTCTGCGGTGACTTCCAACTCAACACATCATCAAGCTTACTAGGATCCACGGATATTCCTCCTTCCGAGATGACGTGACCAAGAAAAGCAACTTGTTTCAACCAAAATTCACACTTACTGAGCTTAGCATACAACTGATTGTCCCTAAGCTTCCGTAGAACAAGACGAAGATGTTCCTCATGTTCTTCATCATTCTTCGAGAATATCAAGATATCATCAATAAAAAAAACTACAAACTTATCCAGATATTCCATAAAGACCTTGTTCATCGGATACATGAAGTAGGCTAGAGCATTGGTCAAACCAAAGGAGATAACAGTATACTCAAATAATCCATACCGAGTGATGAAGGCCGTCTTGGGGATGTCGGAAGCTCGGACCTTCAATTGGCGATATCTAGAACGAAGATCAATCTTGGAGAATACATATGCTCCCTTCAGCTGATCGAACAAGTCATCAATCCGTGGTAGAGGGTATATATTCTTGATTGTGACCTCATTGAGTGCACGGTAATCCACACACATTCTCTCGATCACCTCCCTTCTTATCAACAAAAATAACTGGGGCTCCCCATGGTGATGCACTAGGGCGGATATAACCTTTATCTAAGAGTTCTTGCAATTGGGTTTTAAGTTCAGCTAATTGTTCACTATCCATCCGATAGGGTCGCTTAAATATAGGAGCTGTACCAGGAACTAATTCAATAACAAATTCAATGTCACGGTCGGGTGGCATACCCGGCAACTCCTCCGGGAAGACATCGAGAAACTCGCTGACCACTCGGATCTCCTGAACCGAAGTACCTTCCAGGTTGTTTAACACAATGCGGTTAGCTGCCCCTTGGGTAGTGATAAGTGCCTCAGCCACATATTCCAATTCCTCTCCTGAACCAGCTGTCAACCTCATCGACTTCTTAGCACAATCGATCAGACCTTTGTGCTTGCTCACCCAATCCATTCCAAGAATGACATCAATCCCTTTTGACTCGAGAACGACTAGGTTTGCAGAGAAATCTACCCCCTTATGATAAGGTTTACCTTAGGACAGACTTACCTAGCATGCATCTCTCCCCAAGGGAAGTAACTATCATATGGTTCTTAAGAATTGACATGGGTAGATTATGTTTTTGAACAAAAACGGCAGCTATGAATGAATGTGATACTCCAGTATCAAATAAGACAACTGCATTTTGATCATAGACAGAAAACATACCAATCACGACGTCCGGAGATTCCTGAGCACTTTCAATCTCCACATGGTTGACACGAGCACGAACTTGATTCTGCTTAGCTGGAGTGGGTGCAGCATTGGCATTGCGGCTCGGAGTGTTGTTAGCAACTTGAGCCGGGGTCCGAGCTGGGCGATTCCGAGGACACTTATCAACAAAATGTCCTACCTATCCACAACGGAAACAGGGTTCACGGCCTCCGGTGTTCTGCCCATTGTTGGGCCTCTGCTGAGTTGTGGATGCCTGATTGTTGTTGGGACGCTGCATCCGACGCCGAGGAGTACCATAGCCTTATCCAGCACCTTAGGTCCTCTCGCTGGCCACTCTGCTGTCCACCCTGCTGAGCTGGACGGTAGACAGGTCCCGCAGATGAAGAACCGAAGCGGGGCTTAGTGTTGTTCCTTTCTGTTGTGCCCGGCGCTCCAGCTTTCGCTTGCGATCCATCCTACCCCTCCTGTTCTCCGGAATCGGTGCGCGATCCACTAGGGACTCGGAAGTTCACAAAGTCCCTAGACTCCAAAGCATAAGCAAGACCATCATTCAGTCCCTCCAGGAAGTGTTGTTGCTTCTTCTCATCGGTGTCCACTTCTCCTGGAGCATAGCGTGAAAGCTGAGTGAAGCGGTGCGGATACTCACCGACGGACATGGAACCTTGCACCAAGTCCTGGAACTCCTTCTTCTTGACTTTCATGACACCACGAGGAACATGGTGAGCCCCGAAACTGGTCACAAACTCCTGCCAAGTGATATTAGTCGGGTCTCGATGAGCATTCACCAATGCCTCCCACCATTCAGCAGCTAGGCCCTCAAGCGGTGTGAAGCATACAGCACCTTCTCCTGTCGTTGCACCGAACAACTAGCAGCTTCTTCTCAATGGTCTTCAACCAGTCATCAGCATCAAGAGGATCCTTAGCTTGCGAGAATGGCACGGGTTTGGTCCTCCGGAACTCTTCCAACTTGTCCCCGGGTGGCGGAGCTGGCGCTTCGTGGTTCGTTCGCGGTTCTGCTGCTGCATCTGGATCATGTTATGCTGCATGGTCTGAAGGATCTGGGCTTGCATGGCCAAAACTTTCCCTAGAGTGGGTTCCGGTGGTGCATCCCCATCGTTGTCGTTGTTGTTGTTGTTGCGCCTCACCATCCGTCGAATCAAACAGGATTGAAAAGTTCACGTCATGTTTGCACGGTCAACAAGGAAAAGATCATGGTAAAGATAATCAAGGACATGGTGGAGGTAGAAATAGAGCGACAAGTCTAAGGAAAAGAGTAGATAGTAAGAATTAAGCAGGAGATGAGCAATATTGTAGGAAATTGGACAATGATAGATAGAAATAAATAGCTAGGAATGAGATAGAAATAAATAGCTAGGAATGAGCATAAACAAATGATAACGAGAGGTGACAAGGATATAGATAAAAGAACTCAAGAGAGAATATAACCCAAACTAATCCTGATGAGGACATCACACCCTCGGATATAACCAACATTCCTCCAATACACATACATAATTCAAGGACAAAAACTAGAGCACGGCAATTGAATTTACGGGTGAGCATGTTCCTAATGATCTCTTTATTTATATTTAAGAATATATCCTACCTAATGAGTTAATTATTGTTAGTAACCATGGAGATGATGATAATATGGTTAAGGAGGAGGTTAGAGGCGTGGAGGGCCAGCAAGGACGTCCATGTCAAGTTGGAGGCCCAAACAAAGTCGACTTCGATTCTGTTTCGGAGTCCAGAAACAGCCTGCACCAAAACGGACGCCCTGGTCTCATACGAAGTCTGTTTGGGACGTTCTTTATATGGATGGAAAGATAATTTGATAACCTTTCCATTGGTGCTGGTCTCATATCCAAATTCGTCCCGAGTCGTCAGGAATTGTCAAAATACTAAGACATCCAGAAACTGTCTCGGTGTTGCACCACCGTCTTTTGGCCTTTGGGACGTGTATTTTGTTAAGCCCACTTAGGGCTGCGTCTAGGGGAGATGGACGAACCTAGGGACCTCATAAGCAGCCGCCGCCCTTCCTTAGGGTTTGGGTTTTGCTTAGATTATTCTGCTTAGACAGTTTCACCGTTCATCGGTTTGTGAGACCCCAACTTGTGAGATTAATCATCCATCTACAAATTTGGTTGCGTTCTTTCTTGTTCTTCCTTGTGTTCTTAATTCGCAGGCAGGGATTAGCCTTCTGGGCAAGGTCAACCGTGCAAGCCGGTTGATAACCATAGAGGACGTGGTGCTGCGATTGCGGGGTTCGAACGTGTTGTTCAGGAGCCGGATCGACGTGTGTCACATCTTCGCCAAATCAATAGTTATCTGAACCTTTTGGAAGATCGGACACCCCTAGTACACATCAAGTGGTTATCATAGCTTCAGGTGCACCGTCAGGTTCCCCCTATCCTCGTTATTTTGTTTCGTCCTAAACTCCAGAAAATTGCCCTCCAAAAATAGTTATTCGTTGTGTATCTGCTGTCCTATATCCCCTTTGTGCCTCGTAATTTTTTATTTTCAGATTGTGTCTCTGAATTTTAGTCCCTGATGTGTCGTTGTGTTTCAGCTTGAACTTGTTCACGGTCTAGTTTTGGGTATGCTCTTGAGTTCCCAATAGTTTGCAGAAGGAACAGTAGCATCTGTTCCAATTTTGAGTGCAAAAAAAAAGAACAAAGAGAGGAAAGATTTTCTTTTTCCCTCCACGTTATGAGCTCATGTTTAGATGCTTCATTTGAGTTATAGAGTAGCTAGCTCTTGCTGCAGTTCTGTTCTAAAGAAAAAAAGAAAGTAAAAGGCAGAAAGGTGAAAAAAAAAAAGAAAGGAAAAGCCACACCAAAAAAAAAGAGAGAAGAACGAGAGTAAAAAGGAAAAAGAAAGAAAATTATCAGAATTGTTTTATCCTTTTGAGTCCCTTGAGTTGAGTTGTGATATTGCTTGCTTAAACTAGATCTGAGATAAGTTTAGACTGGTTATATAGACTAGATTGGGACTATTATTCAATTTTGCAATTCTGAATTGAAAATTTGCAATTCCTTGCTACTATAGTTTGCCTATCCAAACTCCACATATATCCTTCTGAACAATCACAGGTTTTGACCCTCGTAGTTGTTGGCTCACACTCTCCAGGTATCCTTTGCTTTGCTGATAGTAAGAACCTTGTAAGACCTTGGTTAGATGCTTCCATTTGCATATTGAGAGTTTTCACTGTTCATACATAGTAGTGATAGGAAAATATACTTCGTGTTTTTTTTGTTTGCTGCTAACAATGACAGGTGATGATATGAGTATTCTAGCACAACGAGTGTTGAGTTCTCAAATGGAGAAGATGGAGCAAAATCAAGTCAATAATTTATTCCAAACTTTCTTTGTTGTGATGAATCGACGTTGCCATGTCGTAATTGATGGTGAAACTAGCCGCAACATTGCAAGTGCTGAGTTGGTCGAGAAGCTTGGTTTGACCACACAACCGCACCCACATCCATACTATATTCGATGGGTAAATTGTTGTGAGAAGATTAAGGTAACAAAAATTGCACGTATCAATTTTTTTATTGGTCATTATAAGGATTATGCTGATTTTGAAATAGTGCCTATGCAAGCATGTCATTTGTTGCTAGGTAAACTTTGGATTGATAGAAACAATGTTCTGCACAATATTGTTACTAATAGATACTCTTTGAAACATAATGGTACTAAAATAATTCTTAAACCTATGAGTGCTGCCGAAATTTTAGAAGCTGATCTAGAAAGATTTGAGAGGAGAAAGAATGAGCCTTTTAGAAAAGAATGGGGGGGGGGGTTTATATGATCCAACACTTTCATCTAAATCTGAATTGATAGAAGAACAACAAAGTTTCTTGCCTATTGTTCCAGCTAATACCTTTCAGGATATACAAAAGGATGAGGATGCAGTGGAAGAAAATGAGGTGTTCACGAGCTCATGTGCAAATTCAGAACCATCACTTCATAATACAACTATTACTCTTGTTGAGAACACAGGTAATTCCATTTGTGCTACACTCACAGAAGGTGAGAATTATATTGATGTGTTGAATTTTTTCCACAAACCATGCTATCATAGAGCAATTGTTAGTGGAACCATCTCTGAATTTATCTTTGTCACATGATGATTTGCTTGCTATTCCTTGTGATAAAGAGGTGTTGTGTGCTAGTGCTTCACTTATACCTTTGCCACAACAAATGCATGAACTTGATACTTGTTCTTCTGATTCAGATGCTTGTGCTGAAATTAAGCATTTGATTCCCATTACTTGTGAAAATGTTGAGCGAAGATTGCTGTCTTCTCTAAATACTTTGGGTTATATTGAATTTGACTCTCTTTGTGATTTAAATTCTATAGAGAGGAGAATATTTTCTGAATCTGAATTGCCTTTGCTGACAAGAAACAATTTTCATGCTATAGGCAAATATGATCATAATGGTGTGTATATGGTACATAGAGTTTATATTACCTCACATCCAAAGCTACCTTGTGTTGTGCAAGAAAGTAATCAATTAACAGTCTCCACTATCATTGAACATGTCATGTCAACTGCACCTAGTTTTGTTTTTAAGAAACAGGGTCAATCACAAGAAGGGAAGCATTGGTGGTTTCCACCTACGATATCTTCTAAAACTATGGTCAAACCGAGAACATATTGCTTCCAAGGAGAGAACAATAAGGAAATGATATCCTTCGAAATAATCATTCAAGCACCAGCGACGCCGAGGACGGCTTTTCATCAAGAAGGGGAGGATGATGAGGACATCACACCCTCGGATATAACCAACACTCCTCCAATACACATACATAATTCAAGGACAAAAACTAGAGCACGGCAATTGAATTTACGGGTGAGCATGTTCCTAATGATCTCTTTATTTATATTTAAGAATATATTACTACCTAATGAGTTAATTATTGTTAGGAACCATGGAGATGATGATAATATGGTTAAGGAGGAGGTTAGAGGCGTGGAGGGCCAGCAAGGACGTCCATGTCAAGTTGGAGGCCCAAACAAAGTCGACTTCGATTCTGTTTCGGAGTCTAGAAACAGCCTGCACCAAAACGGACGCCCTGGTCATATACGAAGTCCGTTTGGGACGTTCTTTATATGGATGGAAAGATAATTTGATAACCTTTCCATTGACGCTAGTCTCATATCCAAATTCGTCCCGAGTCGTCAGGAATAGTCGAAATACTAAGACGTCCAGAAACTGTCCCGGTGTTGCACCACCGTCTTTTGGCCTTTGGGCCGTGTATTTTGTTAAGCCCACTTAGGGCTGCGTCCAGGGTGAGATGGACGACCCTAGGGACCTCATAAGCAGCCGCCGCCCCTTCCTTAGGGTTTGGGTTTTGCTTAGATTATTCTGCTTAGACAGTTTCGCCGTTCATCGGTTTGTGAGACCCCAACTTGTGAGATTAATCATACATCTACAAATTTGATTGCGTTCTTTCTTGTTCTTGCTTGTGTTCTTGATTCGCAGGCAGGGATTAGCCTTCAGGCGAGGTCAACCGTGCAACGCCGGTTGATAACCATAGAGGACGTGGTGCTGCGATTGCGGGGTTCGAACGTGTTGTTCGGGAGCCGGATCGACGTGTGTCACATCTTCGCCAAATCAAGAGTTATCTGAACCTTTCGGAAGATCGGGACCCTAGTCCACATCAAATCCTTTATTAACTCATTAATGTATGATAAACGAATGGTTGTAAGACATGCCTTACATCCCATCGACACTCAAGCAAAAACTCCAAATGACAAACATCACTCCAAACATTGTACTAAACCAAGCATGAGGACGTGCTAAGACTAAGACTAACTATCGACGGTAAACTTTAACTAACTCGATTAACTACTCGACCTATCCTCATGGACCTAAGTGATGATTCTCCTAGACAACTCCTCCTCCGGAGGTGGCGGGGGTGGTGCAGCTACCAAACGAAGAAGCTCTCCGCGGGGAGGGGAGCTAGGCGGCACGGTGGGTGATGGTGGCGCCTCCTCGGGGTCTTCCTCGTCCTCTTCATCCTCGGGGTTCAGCATCTCATGGAGAGACATGATCCTCTCCTCTTGCTCCTCGTTGCGGCGGTGTAGATCTTCAATCTCATCCAAAGCCTCGATCGAGCACGAAGTCCATAGCTCTAGTGAGGCGCACTTGCTCCCGAAGTCCGTCACCGTTGTCTCGTTGCAGGTGCGGGCATCACCGTAGTGTTCAAGCTGCAGCTCTCTCCGTAGGGGAAGTGAGCAAGCCGGGAGTGGTGCATAGTAGTGTCCCTCCGGCGCGTAACACAAGAAGAGCTTGACGAGCAGCATCGCGAATCCCAGCATCGAAGGTAGATCTTGGGGCGGTGGCGTGGTGCTCACGAAGGGTGCGGCGCATGCCGTTGTCCGTGCACCGGCGGTAGAGGATCACCGACACCCTCCACCGGTAGCCTCTTCCACGCAGCGTTGTCTTGGTCCCAATGTAGAGAGGGCGTCGTGGAAGCCGAGCCCTTGAAGCACGTACGACGAGTGTTGGGGTAGTAGCCGGCGTGTAGTCCATTGGAGTGAGCCATCATGGCGGGCTGGTACATCCAAGCGAGTGCCCTCGGGGAAGCGAGTGGGTTGAACAACCACTGTCTTGCGTGGAGTGAGCTTAGTTCGAACCATCTACAAAGTTTTGAATACAGGAGGTTAGTAAAATGTTTTCATAAACAAAAAGGTAGTAAAAGCAACAAGATGAGTACAGATAAGCAAATTATAAGTAATATATATAATTTTAAGAATAAGCTTTTCAAATTAAAGCTAAGACACGAAGACTCTAACTAAACTAGCGTCCTACGGTTGACATGGCTCGATACCACTTTGTCACACCCAGTCTTAAGGCCAAGACCGAATGCATAGCTATATGTGTGCCGGGATCGGTTTATCACACATATAGAGACAATAGTGAAATAACGAGTATAACCAATGCCATAGTATAACTTATTACATCGTCTCAAACGTATCTTTATTACATAACTTTATTAAAATGTCTCAAAGGACTAAACTAAACTCAGCGGAAGACTCCATACGCCACGGGCAATCAACCGGGAAACGCACGCCTAGTAGTAGTCTTCATCAAGGTACCTCCTTTCGGCTTCGAGCAGCAGTAGTGTATAGCAACAGGAAATAGCAAGAGTGAGTACATGTAGTACTCAACAAGTGTGGGAAAAATGACATGCAAGCTGTATAAAAGGAAAGCCGACATAGGGTTTGCAATAGAAGCACCTATACTAGTCAAGTTAATTAAACAACCTATTTACTATGTTATAAATGCACCAACAGAGTTACCCCACCTGTTAACCACTGCAAGCTACCCTACTTGCAGCAAAACCACACTACAGGTTACCCCGCCTCGTAGCTCACCTCACTACGACGTACCCCGCTTGTAGCTACCAAAGGGATTACACCACCCAAACCATCCCTCTAGTTCTCGTGAGGATCCAGGCCATTCATGACCGTGAACACGGCTGTTAATAACAGTTTTTACACTCTGCAGAAGTTGCACAACTTTACCCACAGGTCGGTGATTCCATCACTATTCGGTGACTAAAACCTCTATTATGCCAGCACACTTCCTAAGGTATGAGGCCAAGAGATCACCGCAAGGTCTTTTCTAAGGACTTCCCGGTTTGCAAAACGCCCATGCTAAGGTTTCACCGCCGTAAAAGTGACGCATCACCCGAGAGGCCCCCTCTTGCACCGTGGCTTCAAGTTCTCTGCCTTTCCTCGCTCGAATCTAGAAGACGCCTTCTTCCTTCATCCTTCCTCGACGCCCTCAAAACTAGGAAGCTACCTCGGTACTAAACCTTACCTACCCATTATTAGCCACTGTGCTTTGTGCGGAAGTCCTGGGTTGCCGCTCCAAGAACCGGTCCTTATGATCCCTAACAGGTACTACCGCAACCCAATAGTACTACTACGAGTACATGTGCATTCCCGCACCATCATCCACATCCTCCTGTCGGGATCACCTAAGTTCCATGTTGCTAAAAAGCATCCCCCAAGTCATGATCATTATGTTCAAGTGAATAATTAATCAAGCTTAGCATTTAGTTCAGTTTGAACCCCATTAATAGCAACTAGCATTGACGTACCCATCCTAGCATACTACACCATAACCAAGGCGACAAGGTAGAATAGGGAACAGGGTATGACACGAGATAGGATTCAAATTAAACGAGTAATGCATGAAATGTAAATTCAGAAAGTAAGAAAGTAGGCGCAATGTTCATCAAGGACACTTGCGTGTCTCCTCTTGCTGCTGCTGCTCAAACTCTAGGTCCTGGGAATCCTCGCACTCTTCCTCGTCCATTTTCGTGACACCGGAAAACACACATACAATGCAAATAAGAAACAGTACACCAAACAATGCCTGCTGTCTATGAATTCAGTACCATTAAATAGTACTCGTCACTACGAATTCGTGAGCGCAAGAATCACCTAAATCGGAGTTACGAGCTAAAAGTTATGAATGTTTTAAGATCTACGGTTTAAATTGTAAAACAGCAGCTTCGGGGACCTATTTGTAATTACTGAAAAATACAGGACTAAAATATAATTTAGGGAAAACTTAGGGGTGTTTATGTAAAATTACAGGACCTAAACATAATTATAAAATTACTCGGGGGCTAAAGTATAAAAATTACATTACCGCGCCTAGCGGGACTAAATTATAAATATTAATTAACTTAGGGTTAATTATGTAAGCGTGGGGGGGGGTTCTTTATTAATTACTTAAAACGACAGGGGTGTTTTTGTAAGAAGGCCGTAACGATTCGATAGACCTAATCTTGACCGTCCGCGCCGGATCGGACGGCCGGGATTCGTCCGACGGGTGGCGGCGGCGGGACAACGCGAGACGAGCGGCGGCGCTCCATGGGAGCTCGTCGGAGCTCGCGGAATCTAGGGACCCGGTGCCCCGTTCTCGACGCGGGGAGCATCTACACGTTGAGGGGATGATGGCGCACTCACCGGTGAGGTCGCGCGGCGACGGGAGAGGGCGGGGACGGCTGGCGACCGTGGACGGCGGGCGAGGATGTGCGGCGGCGTCGGGGAAGCGTCACGGGCGACGAGAGGACGAGCGGCTTCACGGGCGGCTGCGGTGGATCGTAGGGAAGCTCATCACGGGGTCCACGGGCGGTGCGGAAGCTCCGAGCGGCGGCGCGACGAGACGCGGGCTCACGGCAGCGATGGAGGCGGTGGTGGGAGCTAGGGCTTGGGATTTTGCGGCTTTCGGTTGCGGAAAAAAGGAAGCGTGGGGTGCGGCGCATTTTTATAGGGCTGGTGGCGTGGCACGCACGCCGGGGATGGCCGGGTTGGACGCGGAATCGAGCTCCGATCCGCGTCGGGTTTTGGTTGGGCTCGCGCGGCCTTGGGGATGGGTTCTCTCGGGCTAAGTCGGGCTGGGGCGAGGAGGAAGAAGAAGGGGAGAGGAAAGAGAGAGAGGAGAGATGGGTCGGGGAAAAATTCGGCCCATGGCCGGGGTCTTCATCTTTTTCCTTTTCTTTTCTTATTTTTACCTTCATTTCTAGTTTATACTTTTAACGATAATTCTAATCGATTTTGTAAACCAAGTTTTCAACCAAATAAAACCTAATGCAACTATCAGCATGAATGCAACAAACATTATTTTATAAATAATAAAATAATTCATTTTCATAGAAATTAAATAACCATCCTAGGATAAATACTAAATAATAAAATAATTCATTTTCATAGAAATTAAATAACCATCCTAGGATAAATACTAGCATCCTAATAAAATAAGTTTAAATTTTATTTTATTGCAAATTTTAAAAATCTAGGGTGTTACACCGCCTCCGCTTCAAACCATTTGGAAAACCTATCAATTGCTACAAAAATGTGACTAAAACCTCTAGGCGCCTTTTTGAATGGTCCAACAATGTCTAATCCCCAAGTCGCAAACGACCAAGTCATTGGTATCATACGTAACTCATGAGCGGACGTATGTGGTTGGCGCGCAAAAAGCCGACAACCACGACAAGCCTATACCACTCTATGGGCATCGTCAACTGTCGTAGGCCAATAGAATCCTTGCCTGAATACCTTCCCAACCAGAGTATTTGATGAAGCATGATTTCCACAAAGTCCCTTATGAATTTCTTCCAACATTTGAACTCCGTCGGTGATCGAGACACACTTCATCAAAATATTGTTTCCTCACCGATAAAGTTCATCTTCAACAAGGAAATAGCTACGTGCCTGATTTCCAATCTCTGTCTCTCAACTTTATCCGGTGGTAACATACCGGATCTCAAATATTCAATGTAAGGAGTACGCCGGTCGGAATCGAGTTATCATAATGTTAGCCATTTGCTCGGCTTCATCGTCCTATATCAAGTCCCGAACCACTTCTCCAGATATTCTGCTGCAAGACTGGAATACCGGTCTTTTCTCCTAGGATCGTCTCATCGGTCTTTATTTCAGTAATTGTAGCTTTACGGGTCATCTTAATAGACGGCTTGCTTAAAACTTGGAGAAATACCCGGGTGGTACAGCCTGCCTCGAAGAACCTAGTCCGGCTAACTCATCCACAACAGAATTATTTCTGCGCAAAATATGAGAAAAACGCAGACCAAAAAACTTATCTTAAAGCTTTCGAACCTCCTGTCTATAAGTGTCGGTGTTCGAACCACCGGCGGTAGAATATGTCCCGGGGATCACGCGTTTTAGGCCGGATGGTACACAAGGGAAGACACGAAAGGTTTAGGCTGGTTCGGGAAAGCTCCCTACGTCCAGCGGGGGTGGTGTCGCGGCGTCGTGTTCCTTGCGTCAAGAAATGGCTAATGGAGTACAGGAGTGGTGGGAGAGGAGCGTGCTCCAAGTCCCGTGCGAAACGAGCGCGTTTGTGTGTGTATGTGATGCGTATCTCTGCGTATGTCGTCGTCGTGAGAGAGGCTCGAACCCCTTTATAGTTACACGGGTGAAGCTCGAGTTACGGGGGAGAGAGAGGGAGATGGTTAGTCGCGGGCTCGATCGAGCGCCGGTGCTTGTCCCATCGGCCTTCTTCCCCGTGCGTATCGGCGTGGTTGATTGGGTGGTCGCGTCACTCCTGTAGCCGGCGTATCGGGATGGAGTGCTCCGCGTTTGAAGGAGCCGCGGATGGCGTCGTCGCAGAGTAGTTGGACTAGACAGGCCATACCCGTCCTTCTCTGTCAGGCACAATGATGGCACTGGGCATGGTCGAGGTAGGGAGATAGCTTGCCCGGTCTTCGAGCTCGTCGGCGAAGGTCGTGCGAGGCGGAGTGTAACTCGAGCTCGACCTCGAGTTACACCTGCTCGACGGTCGTGACGGGGGTCGTACGCCCGTACGTCGGCGAATAATGGCTTCCCCGGAGCCTTTGGTACACGCCAACTCCTATCGGGCAACGGGAACGGCATAGGGACGGCACGTCCCGTCGGCGTGGCCTAATGGGAGCAGGTGGTGGCAGGGAGGGATGGGGTTTGGGCCTCTCGCCAATGATTTCCGAGTAACGCCCACGTGGGCGCCGAGATGGTTGGGTTAATGCGGTTTGTGGTCGAGCCATGAGGTCGCGCCGGAGGTCGGCGTGAGCTCGGCAGGAGGTCGGCGGCCAAGGTCGTGCGGAACGGAACACCTCGACCAAGGCGGCCATAGTCGTGCGAGGCAGACCTCCTCGAGTAAGACCGCAGGGTCAAGCTTCGGCGTCCGCCGAGCCGTCTTCCGGTTCGATTGTACGGGTGCGGGCCAGCCTCTTCTGCGACGTTGTTCTGCTAATCCTTCGTTAACTAGGCCCGGTTGCCGCCACATGGCGGTGTTAATCTTTCTCCCCGACAATAAGCAACCATGTGATCATCATGAGCATCCCATACCTTGTTTATCCGATCGATGACGAGCATTGAATCTCCATAAACATCCGGACGTTTAACGGCGAGTGAAATTGCAACACAAAGTCCATGAAGCAATGCTTCATACTCTGCGGCATTATTTGATACTCTAAAATGCATCTATAGCACATACCTCAACGACTATTTCTTTGGGGTCAAGAGTAAGACTCCTGCCCCCGCACTCGAAAGCTGCAAAGACCCATCAAAATACATTTCCCAATATTCTAATTCCTGAATAGCGACCGGAATCGGAGTTTCAAGCCATTCGATAACGAAATCGGCCATAGCCTGGCCCTTGATTGTCATTTGTGATGAAAATGTAACCTCATACTGGCCAAGCTCAATAGCCCACTTTGCACCCTATCCAACTCCTTCATGATTCCGCACCTCCCCAATTGAAAAACTGGTCTTAACCTCAATCGGATGTGCTTGGAAATAATGCTTCGATTTCCTTGAAGTTATTACAATAGCATATATCAGCTTTTGCATTTGGAGCCACCGTGCCGGGATTCCGTCGGGACTTCGCTAACAAAATAGACCGGGTACTACGAGTAATTGGAGATGACCTTCTTCCCGTCGATGAACTACCAAAACGGTGCTGACCACATGAGTAGTCGCCAAAATACATAATTGGATTGTCTCATCGGGTTACGGAGGTATCAATATCGGTGGATTACTCGGATATTGCTTTAGCTAATCGAATGCAGCCTGAGCTTCATCTGTCCACTCGAACTTATCTTGCTTTTTGAGCAGCTTAAAGAAAGGAAGCCTCCTAATTCCCAGTCTTGAGATGAAGCGACTCGGTCCAGCCATACAACCGAGTAAGTTTCCGGACATCCTTCAAACATCTAGGAGGCTCCATGTTCATAATTGTCTCAATCTTCTCGAGATTCGCCTTGATTGCACGCCACGATACCGGGTATCCAAGCAATTTTCTAAAATGTACTCCAAATACACACTTACTTGTGTTAAGCTTCATGGAGAAGTTTTGCAGATTACCAAAGGTCTCTGCCGGGTTAGAGAGAAGATCTTTAGCTTTCCGGAACTTAACCACAATATCGTCTACATACGCTTCAACATTTCGTCCAATCGAGAATCAAGGCAGCGTTGCATACCGCGTTGGTAAGTCACGCCGGCGTTCTTTAGACCGAACGACGAGGGTTGTATAGCAATAAGCTCCAAAGGGGGTGATAAAAGCAGTCTTAATCTGGTCTTCGATCTTCGAGAGGGATCCGATGATAACCAGAATAAGCATCTAGGAAACAAAGATGCTCGTAGCTAGCTATCGAATCAACAACTTGGTCCATTCGAGGTAGCGCGAAAGGTTCTTTAGGACAAGCCTTATTGAGATCGGTATAATCAACACACATCCTCAATTCTTTAATATTCTTCTTAGGTACAAGAACTGGATTGGCAAGCCAATCCGAGTGATACACCTCCCTAATAAACTTAGCTGCTAACAACCTAGCAATTTCTTTCTTCATAGCCTCCTTTCCATCTTGAGCAAATCTTCGTAACTTCGTTTCACCGGTTTTGCATCGGGACGTACCAACGGTGCGTGCTCAATCTTTTCCCTAGGAACTCCTAGCATGTCGAGAAGGCTGCCACGCAAAGATATCCCTATTTTCCTACGGGAAAAGAATGAGCTCCCTTCCTATTTATCTCCAAGGTATGCCCCAATATGGGCAACCATGGAGGGATCTATCTCATAAAGTTAGATAGTCTTGGAAGAAACTGCTTCGGCTTTAAGCTTCTCCTTCGCAGCTTTCTTGGATGGTCCTTCTTCTTCGAGCGGCGCTTGCTTAATGAGAGCATCGGTTGTCTGCCGAATTTCCCGTCGCTCCTCCCACGAGTTAACTTGAACCGCTAACTCGCACTGTGAACTTCACAAGCATATGCGGTCTTAATGTCATACCGGAACGATAAAACTCCTTTTGGCCCTAGCATCTTTAACATCGGATACGAGATAATTTGGAATCGCCATGAGTTTAGCAAGAGCCGGTCTTCCCAATATTGCACGATACGCGAGAATCTATATCCGCCACCTAGATTGTGATAAGCTCCCTTCTGAAATTTTCTTTGGTCCCAAATGTAAGCGGCGGGGTAATCTGCCCCAAAAGGATAGCGGTTTCTACTAGGCACAATGCCATGGAACGGAGAAACGCTACGCTCCAAGTCCGCAACCGAAAACCCAAGCTCCGGAAGAGTCTTAGCAAAAAGGATATCCAAACAACTTCCACCATCAATGAAAGTTTTCTTCGGAAGAGCTTTGTGAACGATTGGCGCCGGAATCGGTGGATACCGACCGGCTTTGGGCAATACTTACGGATGATCAACTCTATTGAAAGTAATTGGAACTTGAGACCATCATAGGTATTCGGAGTGGTAGGAGCTACAGCATTGATATCTCTCAAATAAAGCTTCGCTTGCCCTTGGATTCATAAGCATCGGGTCCGCCACAAATCGTGTTCACCTCTCGCTCCGGTTCCTGGAATCCTTCGCCTCCATCGTCCCTATCATCATCACGTTTTGCATCTTTACCCTTATCGTCCTTATAATTCTGTGGTCCAGATTGAGGGGCCATTTTCAATGCATATGATGCAAAATGCCTCAGCAAGAAGCACTCTTTATTTTTATGATTCCCGTTGTGAATCATGCGGGGTCCTTCAAACAAATCTTCAAAAGAAACTCTTTCCTTTGGTCCCCTCCAGGGAGGTGCCGGACGGTCTCCGACCATGCGCCTCCCTCACAGTAGCAACAATATTGTCGGCTTTGTGCTTATTGTTCCTGGGGCAAGATTGGTTCCCATGGTCTTGCTTTGGCTCCTTTCCTTTGTTTCCCAGCAGATTTACTACATTAGACTCCCCAATAGCATAATCATCTGCCACCTTGAAGCACTACGATGCCATCATGGTATGATTTCGGTTTTCCTGACCGATATTATGACCAATGCTTCACTTCGACGCCAGATTGGAACACAACAATCACTTACCGATTAGGAACATTGGGGATTAAGGCTTTCTTGCTACAGAAATGTCGGATATAATCTGTGAGAGATTCATTGGGCTTACGCTTAATCCTGTTCGGGTCGAAGAAGTTTCGTGGCTTTTCGCAAGTCGCCTGAAAATGCTCCACTAATTTTTTTAGTTAATTTTCCCCAAGACGAAATAGACTCATTGGGCAGAGAATGCAGCCATAACTGCCCAGCCTGCTCCATGCACATAGGAAGGTAATTAGCCATGATGAAAGTATCGCCTCCTGCAGACCGCACGGCGGTAGTGTACATGCGCGACCACTCAGCCGGTGGAGCCTTGCCATCATACTTGTCGATATTACTAGGCTAAAATCCCTTAGGATATTTGCAAATCCGAAGATCCCGTGAAAACGCTGGGATAATCGAATAGTCATCATCCTCAAAACCGGTCCATACCGGTGATGGTGAGCGATGGCTATAATGTCGATAGTTACGATCGTGATTATCATCGGATTCATCGTCATAACGATCATCCCTTTGACTCACATTGAGGTTAGGATGATGATCGTTGTTTTCCCTCACGAGGCGAAGGCGGAGGCGGAGGTGGCACCTGCCTATCATTGTTTCCACGCCCGTGTTCTCTGTCTCTTCCATCTCGATCACGTGCTCGTCGATCACGTCTACGGTCGTGACGATTGTTCCTTCTTGATTGATCACCATGCCGCGTAGCACGATCATTATTCCTCCGACGATCTCCGATCAGCGGCGGTGCTATAGCTGCCTGCCTTGTATTACTGTACCCGGTCCGGGTGGTGGTTCCAGAATTTCTGGTCGGTCATCTACATGCCCTGTTCTGCTGCGGTCATCTTCATTATGCCTTTGCTGCTCTTCAGCCCGATCTGCATGGCAATCTATCAAGTTATTCCTTGCATCTCGATTTTGGTTGATTGGGCTTCTTAACTCCTGAGTTGGGGCTTGATCATGGGCATCGGTAATTGGATTGTGCCTATTTCTTAACCTTCCGCCCGATGAAGCTCCCTTAGACCGGGCCCTTCCATGCCGCTGTGATCGAGATTGAGATTGACTGGAGGATTCTTCTTGATCTTGAACCAACTGATTTGTTTGCAGAGCAGCTGCATCAACTAGATTCAAAGCTCTTCTTAACCCGGGCGTCGATTGAGTACTTCCTCCGGGATGTTCTCTAGGATTTTCTTAACACCCACAATATTGTGGACCGGCGAAGTAAATACCCGCGCGCCATAGAGTTCAACTTCCAAGGCATCCATATTCGGGGCCCTACTCGAGTTGTTCCTGCGCTTTCCAGCATGACAACCTAGAGGAATGTCGTAAGAAGTGGAGTTTTTGGCACATTAGTAGCCGCGTTAGTCCCATTGGGAGCTCCATTAGGAGGAACTCCCATACTAGGAGCCCCAATACGGGTAGTCCCCTGTATGTTAGTTCCTGAAGGAAGACACGGAGCGGTTCTTGGCGGGGAGATTGATCACCCTCGCCATCCGTGTTTTCCACTGCATCTTCTTGCAGGCGTCTGTCCTCTGCTTGCTTTGCTCTTCTCTCGGCTTCAGCAGGATCAAGCTAAACAAGGACTGAGTCTAGTGTAAAGACTTGGAAAAGAGTCCGAGAACGCTCTTCGAAATTATTTATAGACTCACAGAAGTCACTCAACGCTGCAGATTGGGTCGCGACCAAGATCTGAGCCTGATTGACCATACCAAGGGGAAATCGGACCGGTCTGGTTGATCACTCCAAGATGCTGGCAGCGTCAGACTGGCTGGAATCCGAAGTCGAGACCAACATTTGTAATTAGTTCGAACTTTGTTCCATTTTCAAAAATTCATATATCCCGATTTAAAAGTCCAAAATTACCAAACTAAATTTTATTTGAATCTCTGAAATTTGTACTTTTCAAAAAAGTATGAACCCCTATAATTGTTTGATTTAGGTATTTTTCAAAAATCCTTAAGTTGCAACCCTTATAAGCATTTGTATTTGTGTTGCATATTTTTCAAGTTATTGCATTGTTGGCATTTCCAATAAATAAATTTATATTAATTATGTGTAAATTATTTTAGCAAGAAACTTGGTAGATCTCCTGTTCATCGCCTTGTACACTTGCATAAAATTTCATGTTTAATTTTGAGCAACTTAAGTAATTGTTTTGCTGTCGGTTTATTTAAATCAATTAAAGGTAAACATTCAGCACGTGAAGGTATAACTTTATGCTTATATTTTATTTTCCTATATGCTTATTGTCATATGTGTGGTTCGTACTACTCATTAGTCCCTCATGGTCAAAAAAGTAGTATGCTCTCATGGTCCTACACTTATGATGATTGTTTAGTTACTTTACTAATTACATGCATAATTGTCATCACATGTGATAATAGATGTACACCGTTATATCCTAAATTTAATTGTACTCACATATGCTTTCTTATCAATCTAAAAACCTGAAATTAAGTGGGTTATGCACAACATACATGGCAGCTTATCATGGTCATTGCTGTTGCCTATGTTATTGCTCATAGTTGTTAAATTTATTAGTCAAGAAAGGTAGAAAGTCATGTGTAGATAAAAGTCACTAGTGCCATGAGCTAGGTTCACTCATTTATGCATATGGCATATGTATAAACAGCACACATGCATAATCATCACAATCAACCTTGTATTCTTGTGACTTATGCATTGCACTTCATTCCATAGGTAACGACGTCGAAATAATCTCTCTAGAAGAAGCCCTTGCCGATCTCAACGCTTGTGAAGCTAACCCTAACTTTGAGCAATCCCAAGGCAAGCCCCAATGCATTCCTATTATTTTCAAAGGCTTTCTTTTATCACTATATTTTAAGGATGTT
Source organism: Chloris gayana (assembly GCA_031894775.1). Classification (NCBI taxonomy): domain Eukaryota; kingdom Viridiplantae; phylum Streptophyta; class Magnoliopsida; order Poales; family Poaceae; genus Chloris; species Chloris gayana. Next base: position 58,207 of record JAUNZO010000823.1, on the reverse strand, counting down.
GAATGCTCATTACGTTATAGGAGTTGAATGGAAAACCCCTCTTCAATATTGCCCAAAATATCCTATGTAGTGTTGTGAGTAAACCTATTGTTAGCAATGCTATGCTTAGGTTTTGGAATCATTAAATAGGGCTGGACACTTTCATTATTTATTTTACACTCTATTATGGAAATTTGGTAAAAGTGAGAACCTCCCATTGTGTCTCCACAAACAAGTTTGAGTTGTGTACCAAGTGCATACCTTTCTTATGGGGATTGGTAAATCTATGTAGCTTGTGAGTTACGAAGTGGGCTGGATACCTTACCGACCCGGAGGTGATGTGTATGGCATGGTGGTTGCATGGGTATGAGGACCGTTGGAGAGTACACGGGTTAAGCCTCGGGCACGTTGTTGAACGGTGTCGCGAGGGGGCATGTACTCGGGGTCGGTAGCGCCGCGCCTAACCTTGTGATGAACATGGGAATGGTGGCCATACGTGTTCTTAAATGATACGTATGTTGTGTGCTTGGGTCTTTCCTACAGGATTTATAATTCAATAATTATCGCCGTTTCCTCTCGGTTAATGGGTACCACTTGTTTCGGGCAGATTACAATGTTTAGCAATGGATGAAGAATGTTGGATATTGTTGTTTTTATTGATCAATATTATGTATTGCAACTCTTGTATGTTTACATATGCTCACTAAAGTTCATTTATGCAACAACCCTATTAATGTGGCAATTCATAAAGTGCAAACATAAGTAAATAGGTGTTGTTTTTATGCAAATATCAAGTGAGACCGGTCAACCCCCATGCATCTAGGTGTCGGTCTTAGATGACCAATTTGACGGGTAAGACTTGCGGAGTATGCTAGATACTTAGGCTTTGCCACTACATTTGTATTCTTAGGGTTCCCGCAAGTCGGGTTATGTGATTGTTGTGGTAAGGTTGTGTAGGATGGAGAGATGCCCAAAGAGTGGACCATCGAATGGATTCCTAGCTCTCCGACCCATGACGAGTGAGCCATGGCCTAGGCCGGCATGGTTTACAAAAGCTATCTATGTATCGTTGTGTTATGTAATCGCTTCCACACTTTATTTGAACAAAGATCATGGTTATGTAACTTAAATTTGAGAACCTAATGTATCTTTTATTTGGAACTTAAGTTGTAATTCGAGACTTAAACGTAATGACTTTGCAATCCGTGTATGTTTGTAAGTGTAATGCTATGACGGGTTAATTCGTTAACCCTCTTCCGAGGCGATCCGTACCACACTAATCTATTCTCCGGAATAGGGGTGTCGGGGGGGAAGATTTGCGATGCCACGTGGCACTATCCGGACCCACCTAATAGAGGATTAGTCCCCAGGACACGAAATCGGGTCAACGGTCAAGGCTGGACCCACTTCCGTACGACCCCGTGAAAAAGTGAACCGAGCAAGGACAAGCTCGACCTCCCCGCGCGGGGAAGATGGAGTCACGACTCGCACGACCTTGCCTGCCGAGCTCGGGAAAGCCCCTCCTCGCACGACCTCCGGAGTCCGCGCACCGGCCGCATTAACTCCACTGTCCCGGGCACACGTCGGCACTTCTCGGCAATCATTGCCTTTGACTCTCACCCCATCCCTCCTTCCACGGTCACCTGCTCCCGTCGGAGCACGCCGATAGGACGCGTCGTCCCCGTAGCCCGACGAAGGAAGTGTGGGCCGAAGACCAAGGACTCGGTCATCATCGGCGGCGTACGGTGGTACAGCTCCCCGCCTTTTCCGGAGACAAGCGAAGCTCGAGCTTGGGCTCGAGCGGTGCTCCGCCTCGCATGACCTCCGACCGTGACCTTGAAGCTCGATGAGCCACCGCCTCGACCTCGATCTCCGGCCTCGCCATCAATGCATCCGACGAGAGAAGGACCGGTGTGGACTGTCTTTTCCCTTCAACCACTCCGCTGCGACGCCATCTCCGATCCGCCTAACGCGGGACACTCCACCCTCGCTTCCCCGACGCGACGAGGCTACGATAGCGACGCGACAGGCCGATCAAAGCTCTCAAGCACACGTCGGGGAAGGTCCGACGAGGATGGCACGGGCGCATGGATAAGCACACGGCTACCCCCTCTCTCTCATGTAACTCGAGCTTGACCTCTTTGGCTATAAAGAGGAAGAGTCTCTCTATCCAACGAGACGGTGAACAGATCAACTCACACACTCACACGTTCACACGTTCACTCATTCACAAACACTCTCACACACACACTCGCCGCAAGGGACTTGGAGCATGCTCCTCTCCCGCCTCCTCCGTACTCCGTTGATTGTTTGACGCAAGGAACACGAGCGCCGCGACATCCCCCCCCTAGCTGGACATAGGGAGCTTTCCCGAACTAGATTAAATCTCTCATGTCTTCCCTTGTGTACCATCCGGCCTAAGACGCGCATCCCCGAGACTAAATTCTACTAGCCGGTGGTTCAAACATCGACAAGGGGTGTGACAATGCTCTTGAGATAGGCAACCATCTCACTTCCTCTCGTGCTAGGTTCGACCTAGAGCCGAGTTTTGTGAAGGATATGTATTTCTAAATTGCCGGTTTGTCTTTGAATTGTGTCGGTTTGCCAAGGCGCTTCCCAAAGCCAAAATATAGGTGATCTAGAGAACACCCTTCTTTATGAAAGTCGGTAAGAGAATTTAAGTATAACATCATTTTGACCTCACACCTAAGGAAGTGTGTTGGTATAATTGAGGTTTTAGTCGCTGAATAGTGATGGAATCACCGACACTGTGGGTAAAGTTGTGCTACCTCTACAGAGTGTAAACTGTTATAACGGTTGTGCTCCCGATCACGAGCGGCCTTGATCCTCACTCGAACTAGAGGGCATGGATGAGTGGAGTAACTAGTAGGTTGCTACGGGCGGGGTAACTTGTAGTGTGGTTTGCTGTAAGTTGGGTAGCTTACAATGGTTGACAAGTGGAGTAGCCTGTAGTGTGGTTTGCTGTAAGTGGGGTAGCTTGCGGTGGTTGACAGGTGGGATAACCTGTTGGATCATTTTCATATAGTAAATAGGTTGCTTTAATTTAATTTGACTAGTGTAGGTGCTTTCTATTGCAAACCATGTGTTAGCCATCCTTTCATTTATCTTGCATGTATTTATTTCCGCTACTTGCTGAGTACTTTATGTACTCACCCTTGTTATTTCTCTTTTGCTACAATGAACTGCTGTTCAGAAGATGGAGAAGGTTTGGACTACACCGCCGATGAGAAAGGTCTAGGTGTGCGAACCCCCCGATCGATTGCCTGTGGTGTGATGGAGTCTTCCGCTAGCGTATATTTTACTCAGTCCTTTGAGACATATCATTGTAAGTTATTCGATTTAATAAAGACATTATTCTTTTATCACATTATTTGTCCTGTGTACGTGAAAACTTGTTCCTGGGCATGCATACAGGTGCATTCGGTTTTGGTTGTTAAAACCGGGTGTGACACAAACAATGTGAAAGTTTTTACATTTTTAGGAGTGTTTGCACCGTACAATATATGTCAAACAAACATAGTGTTGTGCGTAAGCTACTTACAGGATATTACTAATCTAAAATAATTAGAACACAAGCCAAAGTGAAAGGTTAGTGAGAATTTGATTCAGAATTAGCATCTACATTTCACAACAAACATAATGTACCACTAATAATACGCTAGCTAGCTACCAAATGCTTAGTGTCTTGTGACTTCCCTTGTGAAGGTAAAAATTATAACCCTATTTCATCTTCAGCTGACATGAGTGCCTGCAGAACAGAAGTCATATTCGGCCTTTTCGTCCTATCCTCCTCAAGGCATGAAATGGCAATATGAAGCATGGCTTTTGCCTGCACACGATTAAATTCGCCACTGAGCCGACAGTCGACAAGATCCTTGAAACATATTTCTTGATCCTCGGCATGCATCTTATCTTGGATCACCTTAACAACTAGCCTGGTATCCATTTCAGCAAACATGACTCCATCGATGACCCAATCTGAAATGCGGACTCCCTTTACCAGCTCAAGGAGCACCACTCCATAGCTGTAGACATCAACCTTTTCTGTGATTGGCAAGCTGGACACCCACTCTGGAGCCATGTACCCTCTGGTTCCCCTGATCCGCGATAAATCCCCATCTGACCCGTCCCGGTTCAGCAGCTTTGCCAGCCCGAAATCGGTGATCTTGGGCTCCAGATCCTGGTCCAATAATATGTTCTCCGGTTTCATGTCGCAGTGGATGATCCACTCCAAACACTCGCTGTGAAGGTACGCCAGTCCTTTGGCCACACCCAACGCGATCCAAAACCGTTGATCCCACCGGAGAAGGGCAGTATCTGAAGAATCCTCCCTGTCAAATAGCATCTTGGCAAGTGACCCATTTTGTATGTGCTCGTAGACTAGGATCCTGTGCCTGCCCTCGGAGCAGCACCCCCACATCCTGACAAGGTTCATGTGGTAGATTCTCCCGATGACGCTGAGCTCGGACTGGAACTCCTGCTCGCTCTGGCTCACGTTCCGGAGCACCTTCACCGCCACCACCCGGCCGTCAGCCAGGACCCCTTGTACACCACACCGGAGCCGCCGCTGCCGGTCACGTCAGTGAAGCTGCAAGTGGCGCGCTTGATCTCCAAGTAGGTGTACCGCTGGAAATTGCTGGCGATGAGCTTGTACCCTTGCTCAATCGCCCAGACACGGGACGGCCGGAACATCCCGCGGCTGGAGAAGAGCCAGCAGCCGAACCCGATGATGGCCGCCTCGACGAAGAGCAGCGCCGAAAGGAACCCGTACAGGTAGGACCACACCTGCTTCCCGCTGGCTTCAGATTTGATGCTACTAGAGGAGGACATGTTGAGGAGAAATAATGAGTCAACGACATGGCACTGGGGAATGTCCTCGTCAACAGCGAGCCCACCACCGTGTTGCTTCCACTGATTCACCTGAATCTCCGGGACGTCGAAGTCGGCGGGCACCTTGATGTACACGGTGCCGGGCAGGCCGGGAAACGTCCTCCCGTTGAACATGACGCTCTTGAGGTAGCACTCCATGAACTGCTCCTTGTGCTGGAAGGCCACGCACGAGCAGGTCTGCCGGCACCGGTCCGCGCACTCCTGGAAGGGCAGGTTCTCGCCGTTGTTGAGGTCGTACCCCCAGAAGTCCGTGTGCGGCAGCGGCACCAGCTTCGTCTTGGATGCACCGCAGCGGAACAGCGGGCGGCAGCCCTTGGTCCAGTCGCCCGGGTCGGTGCGCTCGTGCCCGGGCGCGCACACGCAGGTGGGCCCGGGCGCGTAGAGGCACACCGCGTTGGCCCCGCACACCCCGTGGATGGTGCACGGGTTCCCGAACGCCATCCACGCCACGCGCCACGTGGCGCCACTGAGGCTGTACAGCCTGAGGTTGCCGTCGGCGTCGAGCGTGAGGCGCCGTCTGACGCCCGGGGCGCCGTGGTCGGCAGCGACAAAGCCGGCATCATCGCTGGAGAGGAACTGGCCCAGCGGGTCCAGCGCGGCCTCACGGGTGAAGTTGTAGATCTTGCGCTTGTTGGCCACGTAGTTGTTGTACGGGTTGGGCCAGTAGATGCTGCTGAAGTTGTGGTTGTCGTAGAAGAGCGAGAGCATGGCGTAGTCGCTGAAGCCCAGGCTGTAGTACCCCGCCGCCAGCAGCCGCCCCTCGACCTCAGCTGCCGCGACGCCGTGAACCGCTGCCCCGGGAGCAGCGTGTCCGTTGGGCTGTCGAAGCTCTGCCACGTGGCGCGCCCGCCGTCCTCGATGACTAGGTTGCCCGAGTTGCGGACACGGGCGACTGACGATGACGTGGCGCTCGAGGTGGAGTTCCAGACGATGGTGCCATCGTGGTCGGTGAGGACGAGGGCGCCGGAGTGGTGGTCCAGGGCGAGCCTGGCACCGCGGCTGTGGACCGGGCGGCCCGGCGTCGCCGTCCACACCACGGTGCGCCCGGCCGCGCGGGCGAACCACACGGAGAAGGTGAACACGGTGGCGGACACGTTGTAGAACCCGCAGGCGAAGGTGCCGTCCGGGGAGACCAGGAAGTCCGTGGCGTGGTCCTCGACGGCGATGGCGTCGCCACGGGCGAGGCCCGTGCGACCCGCAGCTGTTGCTGGTAATGGAAGGAAGAGGAAGCTGATTAGTAGTGGGATCAGAAGCAGCCTGGAGCTCATGGCTGTGGCTCATCGAGGTGTTTGTTTGGGCATGGAATACGGTTTTGTCAAACTGCAGCCATATGGCCTCTTGATCTTGAAAGGTCTACGGAATCTCTTTGGGGGCAAGCATCCTGATAAACTATTTCTCTATATATATCAAACTGGTTTTCGTGGCAGATCTGACTACGGATGAAGTCCATTACATATATGTGTCAAGCAAAGTTTAAGCAAGCGCGTTCTTCGAGGACAAAAAAGTATGTTTAACAGCCAGTCGTCGTCCGTCCACGTGGTACAAGTTGGAGTCTGTCGGGCTTAGACACGAGCGTGGCCACTCTTGCTTTTTCACTGGCTTAGCCCGAGATACCAGTTGTTTGACAAGAGCATCATCTCGATTTACGGTTACAGTGCTTGCCGCGGCTCAAGCCTCCAACAAGCTCTAAACCCGAGGGTTGAGCTGTTGGCTGCTTTTAGAAAAGCTTAACACGGAAGCAGATTAGAAGAATCGGTTTATTATACGGTTTCCAAACCTGGTTGAGATTGGGCAGTAGGAGCAAAAGAACAGATTCACTTCAGGTTTGCACACCTAGGGTGTGTTCGTTTCTTGGGGTCTAAACTTTATAGCTATCACATCAAAAAGAATCTTAATATTTATGAGTACTAAATAAAATTTAATTATAAAATAAATTACAGACCCCTAGACTAATTCACGAGACGAATCTAATGAGGTTAATTAAGTCGTGATTTGAAGACGGTTACTGTAGCAACACTTTAGCAAAACATAGATTAATTAAGCTCATTAGATTCATCTCGAAAATTAGCATCAACCTCTAAAAGGGTTTTGACATTAAATTGATCGAAATAGTCATAAATAGTAGATTCTCTTTGATGTGACAGTGCTAAATTTTAGAGGAGGAAAACGAACAGGGCCCTAGTAGCTATGGAGAGATTAGGTGGAGTCAACTCTCTCCCAGCTGGCTGATCCCTTGGGCGCTGACTTGTGTAATTAAACGAACGGACTTCACGACCGAGCAATCACTCAAGGTGTGGTTTTGAATGCGATGGAGGTGAAACGGCTTATTGATTAGGGCGTTAACAAATTTCATCAGGCTGAATGATGGATGTCATCTTACCTGAAGGAGCTCGAGTTAAAGTTTTTTGCCTCCAAATAAAGATTCCGTTATAGGTATGCACTGCCTCAGATGAGTCTTTGCCATGTCATTGTATATGCATCCGGACGGGCGACGAACGCGCGTCTCTGCACGTGGTTGCTTCAGTGCGTTTTGTATGCGGATGGCTCGAACTCGTCTGAAACTTTGAACTTCGAGGTGATATCCAGAAAATGGTGTTGGGCTTTAAACTGGCTCGTTTCCTCGATACCTGTCGTGATCTAATTTAGTCAACTGTTTCGTATGCTCATCCACAGAGCTGACTTGTTTTGTGACCAAGTGAGCTGAATATATTCTCGTTATAGGTTACTAGCTTTGACGTGTCTCCGGGAGCCTGTTACGGGAAAACAGGGAGGGAGACTGTGACATCCTGGCCCAGGGTTTAATAGGATTGATAGACTACTCATGTTAACAAGTTGCAACTTCTTTTCCGGAAGCTCATCTCTAAAGAACTCTAAAGTTAAGCGTGCTTGGTTTGGAGCAATTTAGGGATGGGTGACCGACCCGAAGTGATTTCCGGGTGTGCATTAGTGAGGTCAATCTGCTCGGAAAAGACTAGTGTTGGTCCGTGGGGAAATCTTGAAGGCCTATTAAGCTGCCGGGGGTAAGCGGACCCGGCCCTGAGTGACGGGACGTTACGGATGGTATCGAGCCGACTCTCGCGGTTTCATGGACGCGTGTGTTGCACGTGTGCAGGCATGGTGTGCATGGCTGGTGTGGGCCCGGAGTGGTCACACGGCATGGCACATGCGCTGCGAGTGGACACATGGACGTGGCCAAGAGAGGAAGTTCCTGGCTCGGGGTTGACCGACGAGGACGTCGGTCTTCTAAGGGATGAGTGTGTGACATCCTGGCCCGGGGTTTAATAGGATTGATAGACTACTCATGTTAACAAGTTGCAACTTCTTTTCCGGAAGCTCATCTCTAAAGAACTCTAAAGTTAAGCGTGTTTGGTTTGGTGCAATTTAGGGATGGGTGACCGACCGGGAAGTGATTTTCGGGTGTGCATTAGTGAGGTCAATCTGCTCGGAAAAGACTAGTATTGGTCTGTGGGGAAATCTTGAAGGCCTATTAAGCTGTCAGGGGTAAGCGGGCCCGGCCCGGAGTGGCGGGACGTTACAGAGACCCGTTGTACTTTTATTAGGGGTGTTTTCAGGTCCAAAATAATGGTCATTATTTTCCCTCAACTAATGGGTCATTAATTGGATCTAACGGTGTAGATTAAATTTTAGAAGTTAATAACTAATGGCCATTGGTAAGGGTAATATTGTCAAATTAATATGATTATAATACAAAAATTCATCATAACTAATAAGTCAGTCAACTTTTATATGAATTTGTTATAAAATATTTATTTTAAATTTGATTAATCATCATCATTATTATTGTAGTCAAGTTTTAGTGTATTTAACACAAGTTTGTACCATAAAAATATTATTTTTAGTGCAATTATAAAACTACCCTTGAACTAATGGTTATTAGTTGAGGAAAAATAATGGCCATTATTTTGGACCTAAAAACCTCTGTTTTATTAACCCAAAAAGACTGTACAAAGAGTCGATCACAAAAAGCAAAAATAGAAAATAGAGGGAGACAGTGACTAATCTAAACTGTACAAGAAAAGGGGGCAAAAGAAAATGAAAACCGCTAAGGGAGGGAACTTTGCAGTAAACATTCATATTTTAATTTTTTCCAGCATTCAAAGGAAAAGATGCATCTTTTACATTACTCTCCAATAAACATTGATCTTTTAGATTACTTTGTTTCTCTATTTCCCAATGTGTGCCAAGCTGCTATGACGAAGCATTGCATGAACAAAAGGCTTATGAAAAGAATACTTAGCTGATTCCATAATTGTAAAGAAAGGCATTCCTCTCTGCCAGTTGATTCCAATACATTGCCAACACCTTTGTGCAAAATGACAAGTGGATAAAAGATGCATTGTTGTCCTCCACTTGCAGGTGATAAGTTACCGAGTTATAATTGTTGTCTTGTACCATCAAACTCTCTAGTCTTCCGACATAGAGGGTGACTAGTGGGAAATTATTGAGGATTGCATATATACACGCCCTTATTCGATGACTTCAAGTATGTAACGTTCGTCACTCCGGGCCGGTTCCGCTTACACCGACAGCTTAATAGGCCCTCAAGATTTCCCAACAGACCAACACTAGTCTTTTATGCTCACTTTGTCATCACTCATGCATATCCGGAAAACACTTCCCGGTCGGTCATCCATCCCTAAATTGCTCCAGGCCAAACACGCTTAACCTTAGAGTTCCTTAGAGATGAGCTTCCGGAAAAGAAGTTGCAACTTGTTGACATGAGTATTGTATCAATCCTATTAAGCCCTGGGCCAGGATGTTACAAACTCACCCCTTACAAGACCGACGTCCTCGTCGGTCAACCCCGAGCCGGGAACTTCCTCTCTTGGCCACGTCCATGTGTCCACTGTCGGCGCATGTGCCATGCTGTGTGATCACTCCGGGCCCACACCAGCCATGCACACCATGCCTGCGGACGCTCAACACATGCGCCCGTGAAACCGCGAGAGTCGGCTCGATACCATCCGTAACGTTCCGCCACTTCGGGCCGGCACGCTTACACCTGACAGCTTAATAGGCCCTCAAGATTTCCCCACGGACAAACACTAGTCTTTTCTACGCACTTTGTCCTCACTCATGCACACCCGGGAAACACTTCTCGGTCAGTCACCCATCCCTAAATTGCTCCAGGCCAAGCACGCTTAACCTTAGAGTTCTTTAGAGATGAGCTTTCGAAAAGAAGTTGCAACTTGTTGACATGAGTATATACACACCCTTATTCGATGACTTAAAGTACACATAACAGGTTCCATCCACACAAACAGTACATGTCATCTTCCCTTTCCTTTGCCCAAGTGAAGCCATCATACCAGGCCAGTCAGTGATAATGACAAATATGATTGTGTATAGCGTGAAGTATTGTTGTCTGTAGGCATCATACAAAAGAACACCCTCTTTTCATTGTTTCTTTGTATCTTCCAAGAAAGGTTACGTTTGTGACACATCTAAGGAGGGAGGTTATAAATGGACAACACCACCGGCCAAGTGCTATGTGGATTTCTCATTTCACCATAAGGATTGATGCGGTCTGTACTCAATCACATGCTTATATTCCTCTTATCATTAGCAAATCCTTATACTTCCATCAAAATTCTTCCACTGTGTCCCATCGGTTGGATGATTGAACTCGCCCTCTTTTCTCACCATCGCGCAAATACCAGGTCAGCATCTTAGCATCTCTCGGGTTCCCAAACAAATGCTTCATATGATCACTACAAGAAAACCCGGCTAATTCCACGTATATTGTCACAACAACATGATTTTGGTTGCAGTACATGGCGTTTATTGCCAAAATTGTCAATTTCAGTTGCAATAGGTCACTATGTTGGCACCAATTATGTAGGGTTGCGATATTAATTTGGGTTGTTGCAATAAGCATGACATATGGCAACTAATATTTTCGTGTTGTAATTATATCGAAGTTATGGCCTCACTTTGTGTAATGGTTGCAATAGTTATCCATGTCACAACGAATATAGGTTGTTGTTATTGGTATTTTCATGTGTTGCAAAAAAAGTATATGTTATACCAACCAAACAATCGATTGTTGCGATAAGAGGCTTGGACATGTCAATGTAAGGCTAGGTTGTTGCAAAAGAGTCATAGATGCTGCAACGCAAACATACAACATTGCAATATGTCTTAGAAATAGCAGCAAACACATGAATTGTTGTTATTAACGAGGTTCTATTGCAACACTATGTCATCGCTGCCATATACAGTTAAGATTAGTGGCAATAGATAGTTTTGTGGGTAGGGCTGGAAAAAAGCTCGAAGCTCATGAGCTCGCTTGGATCAAAGCAAGCTCGGTCTCGGTTCGACTCGAGATCTTAACATTAATGAAACCAGCCGAGCCTTCTTTTCAGCTTGTTACCTTAATATGAGACGAGCCGAGCTAGCTCATGAACTGTTCGTTAACTCGTTAGGCTTGAATGATAGGTGATTATTTTAACAATTTTGGCACAATTGCAACAAACAAAGCATATGGTATACTCTCAAAATAGCTATCACTAGATCAACGTAAATAGACCAATAAGAGTAGCACTGTTGATAGGCATACTAAATTTAAGACTCCATATATTGAGGACACAAACCACTTCCTAAAGATCCACTGCTAGCAATTGAATCACTTATTTAATAGTAATAGTTGTTTAACATGGCATACCGATGATCGAAACTGCTTGCATTCTTTCATTATATTATAATCCTTAAAAAACAAAAACTACGCAAACTCCCTAGGTGCAAACATGGGGAGGGTCATTGAATATGGAGGATTAGTGAGGAATTTTTTGCGGGTAAGGGCTGAGTACCCACTGGTAATGGCACTAAAACCGAACTTAAAGATCAGACTTGAGGGAAGGATAGTCATGATTCTTATCAAGTATGAAGGTGTGACAAACTTCTGTTTCGTATGTGGACCTATCAGACATGCAGAGAGAAACTGTGGCACTAAAACCGAACTTTAAGATCAGACTTGAGGGAAGGATAGTCATGATTCCTATCAAGTATGAAGGTGTGACAAACTTCTGTTTCGTATGTGGACCTATCAGACATGCAGAGAGAAACTGTGAAGATGAAGAGCAAAGAGTTAAAGGGAAGCAATTTTGTTAGGCGTCACCGCTACAACGTAGGAATAATGCTCGATTTCAATATCGGCGGAGAAATTGACTGCTGCTAGGAACCTATGGTTTCCTAAACAAAGAAAGGAGCATACAAAGTCAGCAACGAGCTCTTCAAAACCCCCATCACATGGGAATGTTGACTCACATGCACCGACAAATGACAGGGATTGCAATGAGATGGTAGATCATAAGCTGGAGAAACATATACACAAAAAGGGATGATGAACATGTGCAAGTGACTAAGGAAATCAGTGATGCCCTAGAAACAGGAGTGCAAGATATGAAGGTGGACAATAAAGTTGGTGCTCTATAGGACCATGGGTCCGGGTCGGTCACCGAAACCCACTAGGGGGCCTAGCTGCACCTTCAATCTCCCTCCTTTTTGGTGATTGATGAAAAATAATTAAAATGGGATACGAATATCAAATAATGAAAGGACAGCAAACAAAATATAACGGAGCTCCCCTAAAGAGATGCATGGGTCACACAAATATGTCGGAGAGCTCCCCATATATTTTGTGCTTGTGGGGTGCCTAAGAAATGTACGCAAGTGACAAGCATGAGTATATAAGCAAAATGCAACAAAGTGCAAAGAGCGGCACTCCACAAAATGCAGGCCAAACATTTTAGCAACATGGATACAAATCACACATTGAAGGGATAAGCAGGCACCAAATGTCATCCACAAACATAAGCTTGCAAAGTATTAAACTAGCCCTATTATGATAAAGCACCACATAGTCTCATACACAAATAGTTTCATAAGTTCCAACAACAAGTAGATCAATAGATAGATAGACAATTTGATCCCTTTTTCTCTTTTCTCTCCCCTTTGGCATCAAGCCACCAAAAATGAAAGAAGGAAGGAGAAAAGAAGAAAGAGAGAAATCACCCCTCATCGACCTCGCCACTATAAAACTCCTCCTCGTCGACCTCATCATCATCATCATCATCACCACCACGAGGAGCATAGTCTTCCGGCTGCCACTAGTACACGGGGGGGGGGGTGCCTCCTCCTCCACCACGGTGCCATCCGAAGAAACGGTCAATCCTTGGGCTCTCATGAGTTCCTTGAGGCGCTGAGTGTTCCTCTTGGTGCGCAACTCATTCTTGTGGACTTTGACCGCTGCGGAGGTGCAAATGTTGAATATAGATTTAAGGCCCTACATGATGCGGGAGGTAGGAGAGCTGCCACGCTGAGGAGCACTGCCATGAGAGGTGCCGGAAGGAGGTGGGGCACAGGATGAGCTGCTCTTCTTTCTGCCTTCTTGAGCTTGAGCTGAAATGGCATGTGCCTAAATTCCTTCTCAAAGACCGATCCTTTATCCCCCTCAATCATAGCCACGATGAATGGAGCGTGTAGGGAAGAGTCATCCTGTTATGCACACTCCGCCTACTAATTTCCTAAAAAATGAAGCCCATAACACAAAATGGAGTAGCATATGGAGCAAACCTCACAAGCATGCTCCTGGACCAAGAAGCAATCTGCTCACTGTATCCATCCTTAGGCACAATTGTTTGTCGCAGGATGCGTTTGAGGTAGAAGTAGTAGGGGTGAAGGCCCTTGGTCTGTCCATAGATATATGGCCCATCCTCATACATGAAAGGCAATGCAGACTCTAGAATTTGATTTTCATTTGTGATGTCCTCCTTGTTGGCCCTGTCCGAGTTAGAAAGCTAAAAGTAGGAGGCAAATTTCCTCCAGCTACACTCATACTGCTCTCCCCGTGTCATCCACATCACCTTGTTCCCACTATAGTCAATGTAGAGGGTGGCATAGAATTCACAAGTAATCTCCTCATTCTAGTCATACCTGAAAGCCATGAGGTCATACACACCACGGGCCTGACACACATCAATCACTTGATCGAATACTACATCATTCTTGTTTTCCAAGTGCTTCCAATCAATCCATTGATGCCTGTGCAGCCTGTGGGACTTCTTGATCATGTCAATGAAGAATCTGTAGTAATAGTCTTGCTGACCCCAAAGATGAAAATGAGGATCGGAGGCTTCCCTTTCTCGGACACTGCGGGGATTTGTCTTCCATAGTTCATCAAGAGCCCGAGGATGTTTCTTCAAATTGATCCTCCCATACGCACCAATGTACCTGGGCTCGTGCACACGCAGTCCACTAATCACTTTGACTCGTCCCTTAGGTGACCCGGTAGCCGATCCCTTGCCTTTGTCACTTCCGTCCGGTAGAGGAACACGTCCTGCAGCGCGATTCCGCTTCACAACGGACAGACGAGGAATGATCTCCTCACTTTCCTCACTTTGAGGAGGATCACGAATGATTAGTCCCTTATTCTTTTTTCCCGGAAGTCTTGGTTCTTGCCATAGCACTGACACAAAGTAAGAGGAATTGATAAGGATCAACGCAAGAAGATGGAAAAAAATCCACCAAATGGCATATCCTCATGATAGAGATTATGTCGAGACGGAACTTCCGTTGTGGCAGGAGCTCATCCATGGAGATACGCAATCGGACGAATCCATCTACTTTAGTACTAGAGCTTACAAAAAGAGGTACACTACGGTCCTATAACCTACTCTACTCAAAGGAACATGGCAAGCTCCTAGCATTTGACCGAATCCGTGGCATCCCGCACCTCGTACCGAGGGGAATGACTGATCCAGGATCATCTCGTGGATGTTGGGCGAAACCAACATACACAGTATATACACAAGAACTTCCATCATTTACAATATTATAAAATAACATGATCTGCATTATTACAATTTGAGTTTAGTGAATATAAAACATAATCTCTTGATTCGATTTTTTTGAAACAGTAGAAGCAAAAATAACACTCGATGATAGTCGCCTAAAATGCAACACATCAAGCCCGTAGATGTACCCCATCTTCTCAACAAGCTCACCTGCACAATAATTTAAACAACAAAGCCCTAAGTAGTATCTAATATACTCCGCAGGTCTTACCCGACAAAAGTGGTTTCTAAAATTGACTCCTAGCATGCAGAGGGGGCGGGGGGGGGGGCTGACCGGGCTTGCTAGAAATAGGTTGCAAAAATAGCACCTACAATATCTCTAAATCCAATTTTTAGCCATATTAAAAGGGTTATAACGTGAATACAAATTTTAGTGAGCAAGAACTAGCAATACAAGGCTACAAATCAATATTTGAATACTTCAAAACAGAAAGTACATAATCATATTCACTTCTTACGATGATGCAATCTGCTCGAGACAAGTGGTACTCAATAACTGCGAGGGACGGTGATATATATCGATTTACATCCTGCAGGAGAAACCCAAGTACACGACATACACATTATTTAAGAACAAGTATGGCCACCTTTCACGAGATCATAGTGATGAAACAGGTCCACCCTCCGAGTGTATGTCCCCCTTGCGACCACAGCACGTCGCGTGCAAGGTTTAAACCACACACCCTCCAACTGTCCACAAACCCATGCATCCACCATGACTGACACTTTGCACAAAGGGAGGAGTGACCGTCCGACACTACGACTCTCAAGTTACATCAGCTTACCAACTCCTATACGAAGGTGTGCACTTGGTATAATTCAATACTTGCTCGCGGAGTCACAACGAACGGTCCTCAATCGATACGCACGAGGCTATGGCAAACAAGGGCCAACATTGAAACTGCATCCTACGCATGCACTTCCCCGTACGGTTCCAAATTCATAATCATTATGTGAGAGACAACAATATGTAAAACCTATACCGAGGGGTCTCCGTACCACTCGGTGTTTCTACCAATGACTCATTATTAAGCATAGCATTCCTAACAAAAAAGAGTATACCTATCCAATAAGACCATAGACATAAAGGGATAACAAAGGTTGTGATCAATTCCTAAACGTAAATGCACAATACATGACATAGCACACATGAAGCAAAACTGAAAACTTAGGGAAGCATAGGTTATCCTCCGGGGCTTCCCTTGGGGTTGCTCGGTGTTAGTAGCTTCAATGGTGTTCATATTGTAGTTGGTGGGCTCAGGCACCACTTCCATGTTGTCGTTGTCGGCTACGTTGCCTAAGTGATGCAATACGATGCAATTTAATTGATATCAAGGAAGCTCATGAAACTTTCACAATAAATATGTATAATGACATGATGCTAATGAAAATGACATGCTCAGGTTTGTTGCAGATCTGTAGTGAGAAAATTTTACATGAGAATTAAATTATTGAGAAGCTAATAAATTTCTAAGTGTAGTTGCAAGTTTAATTTCCAACTGTTAATACTCGAAACTATTTAAGATGGTTCTTGAAGGCAATAAAATACATGGGACTTATTGTGAATAGGCAACACTCTGAGTATTTTTACCAAGTTTCATAACAAAAGTAACTGTATAATTTTTTTTATAAAACAATTCATATATAAAGAGTAAGATTTATGCCAATTAATGCAAAACTACAAGGAAATACAACATGTGCTTTTGCATGATGCACAATGATGCAATGAAAAGAATTAACATGAATTTTTCAGAATTTATTTTCTGCCATAAATAATTATATATTTTTAGGTCCTCTTTTAGCCCTTTTAAATAAGTGACCATCCAAAAGCCGTGAGATCTTGGTGCACAATATGCCTACTAAATAGGCCATGCTGAGAGGGTTCTAAAAAAGTTCACCTCACCAAATTATTTGGTATAAAACTGGAGATATGGCCACAAGTTTCTTAATTGGATTCATTATTCACTGATTTATTAAATATATTTATGGGTCAAACTGGATTATCAACTGAATTAGTAGATAGATACCATTACAATGAGCTTAACAAAATTTGTTTCATAATGATCAGAGCTATAAATATTTTTGAACAATTTATACAAAGATGAGAGATGAACTAGTACAAAAATGTTGCTAGCTTTTCCTTACTTTTTACTATAGCTTCAACACAGTTCGGCCTGGTCAGCTAGCCAACCAGAGTAGGAATGAGTTCAATGGATGCACTAGGGAAGGGAGCACTTATTCCCAACAAGAGGGATGGGCTGGGCTCACCCAAACAGGAGCAATCGGCGTCAAGGTTGCTGCGGCTTGCTCCGCCGTGGTCAATGAAGAAGGCTCGATTCGTGTGTCCTACAGGAAAGTCAAGCATGTGAGGTGTTCTGGAAGGTGCCCATGTCTTTCAAGCACTCTCCCGTGCAAGGAGTTGGAACCATGGCTCACCTAGCCGAAAGAGTCGGCAATGGCATCCTGGCAGCCGAAAACAGGGGAATCCGGCAGTTTTGCTTGCTCGCTGGGGAAGAGAGCATTGGGATGGCTCTGAGGTGTTCTATAGTGATTTGCCAAGGACTTGGCACAATGACTAAGTGCTGCTGTAAGAGCATCTCCAATAGCCTACTCAAATTGCTTACCTATCCCTAAAAGTCACCAAAACACCTAAAAATTGTCTCCAACAGCTTACCTATCATATTACCTTATCCCTAAACTTTTTGAGTCAAAACCTAAAACTCAACTCTACCTACCAATATTTGAGTTTCCGTGGTCGATCACCTATCCTCCTCTTCAACGCGGAAAGACTCTTTTACGAGCGTTCGCGCGCTCGCCTCCGCACGAATCAACCGGCAGCGTGCATGCTGCATGCAAGCAGTCCCGCTCCGTCCGCCCGCGAATCAATGACGTCATGCAGCATGCAGCAGCGAGCCATGCAGCATGCTTTTTTCTTTTGTATCGTCTGCATGCATGCAAGCATTAGCTGGATCTCACACGGATGAATTGCACATCTCATCTTCTTCTTTACAAAATTTCGTTAAAAATTCATTCAAAACTATTTAGTCAAAAGTTTAATTCAAAGTTTATTTCAAACTTTCGTTCAACTTTTTTCCAAATATTTGTTTATACTTTTCTTCGAACTTTTGTATAAACATTTTTTTCAGTTATTTGTTCAAAAGATTGAAAATAAACTTTATTTTTCAAACTTTTGTTTAAACTTTGTTTCAAATATTTGTTCAAACTTAAGTTCAAAATTCATATTTAAATTTTAAAATGAAAAATTAGGAGTGCATCTGGCTGGATGGAAGGATAAGCGTCAAAAGATTTTTGCTCATAATTTTGTCCCTTAGAGTTAATCTCAAACTTTTGTCCTTTCAAAGTTTCTCAAAAGTGTTAGGAAACTATTTTCTAACTTCCTCAAACTTTTTGTTTAAAGTTTTCCTCAAACCTTTTCAGTTGAAGTCTTTTTATCTTTCTTTTTAATGATCTGAAAATTATTAAAATCTTTTTGTTTCAAATCTAATGTTCCCATCACTTTTCTATTTCTTTTTTTACAGCCCAATCATTGCAAAGATTGGACCCTCCTATGTTTACACATGGGGAGTTTGGTGATTCACTCTGTGCGACAAAATGGATTGATAAGTGTTCAATGAGAAGCTTTGAAACACATCATCAACCAAAAAGATTCAAATTTATGTAGTATAGAACACATAACTTTTATTATAACAAACGGGTCGGAGAATTTAGTGTGCAAACAGGTCGGATAATTTAGTATGCAAACCGGTTGGAGAATTTAGTATGCAAACAGGTCGTAAAAATTAGTGTGCAAACATATCGGAGAATTTATTGTGCAAACAGGTTAGAGAATTTAGTGTGCAAACAGGTCGGAGAATCCTTTATTGCCACGTGTTTTGTAAACCCAAGAATCCAATATCTCCTCCTCTCGGGTTTAGAAACAAATAACATGTCGGAAAATTTAGTGTGCAAACAGGTTGGAGAATTTAGTGTGCAAACGGTTCGGAAAATCCTTTATTGCCACATGGTTTATGCCCAGAGTCCAATATCTCCTTCTCTAGGCATAGAAATAAATAACATGTCGGAGAATTTAGTATGAAAACGGGTCGGAGAATTTAGAGTGCAAACGGGTCAGAGAATTTAGTGTGCAAACCGGTCGGAGAATTTAGTGTGCAAACGGGTCGGAGAATTTAGTGTGCAAACAGGTTGGAGAATTTAGTGTGCAAACAAGTCAAGGAATTCTTTATTGTCACATGGTTTGTGTTCCAAGAGTTCAATATCTCCTCCTCTCGGGTATAGAAATAAATAACATGTAGAAGAATTTAGTGCGCAAACAGATCGAAGAATTTAGTGTGTAAACGGTCGGAGAATTTAGTGTGCAAACAGGTCAGAGAATTTAATGTGCAAACAGGCTATAGAATTTAGTGTGCAAACAAGTTACAGAATTTAGTATGCAAACAGTTCGGAGAATCCTTTATTACCACATGGTTTGTGCCCCGAGAGTCCAATATCTCCTCCTCTCGGGCATAAAAATAAATAAAAAGGTGGAGAATTTAGTGTGCAAATGGGTCGGAGAATTTAGTATGCAAACGGGTCGGAAAATTTAGTGAGCAAACAGGTCGAAGAATTTAGTGTGTAAACATGTTATAGAATTTAGTGTGCAAACAGTTCGGAGAATCCTTTATTGCCACATGGTTTGTGCCCTAAGAGTCCAATATCTCCTCCTCCGGGCATAGAAATAAATAAAAATGCGGAGAATTTAGTGTGTAAACGGGTCAAAGAATTTAATGTGCAAACGGGTCAGAAAATTCAGTGTGCAAACAGGTCCGTTAAAGTGCATCTAGGCCCCTAATTATGGTTTTGAGTGATTGACGTCAATACAATTAAAAAGGAGTAATGTTTCAAATGAGCTTGT
The DNA here is from genome assembly GCA_031894775.1 of Chloris gayana. Taxonomy (NCBI): domain Eukaryota; kingdom Viridiplantae; phylum Streptophyta; class Magnoliopsida; order Poales; family Poaceae; genus Chloris; species Chloris gayana. The sequence continues at coordinate 38,530 of JAUNZO010000823.1, read as the reverse complement.
GCGCAGTGTATATTTAAAATTCAATTGAGAGCAAAGAAACACAAAAAGGAAGTGGGAAAGTATGCCATATTTGGAAAACGGTCCAATTATGCTCAAGATCAAGATGTGAAGCTTTTTATTTATGTCTTGAGTATAGGAAACACCGTACTATCAAGAGGGACACACAAGTATGAAGTGTGAGAATTCAAGTGCTCAAAATTCCATCTCCAAATAAAAAATCAGTTTTCCACTTCCCAGGAGTCGGACAAAGTCCGAGTCACTCGGACTTTCGAGTCGGACTCCGAGAGAACATGCCACTCGTGAAAATCAGGAGGAGTCGGACACTCGGATATTGGAGTCGGACTCCAGAGAGCTGCACCGCTAAGTCGGTCGGACTTTATCCGACTCAAGTTTTGTCCGACCCACTCGGACATACCGCTCGGACTCCAGAGGCGACGCCCTCCTTCCGAAACCCTAGGAGTCGGACAATATCCGAGTCCCTTTTGTACTCGGACATATCCGACTTATGTCGGATTTATCGATCGGACTCCAGAGCGAAAACACCATTTTGAGTCGGACAAAGTCCGAGTCGGATCGAGCCCAATGGCTCTTTTGAGTGCCAAGGCTATAAAAGGGGGCTTCGTCCTCATTTGGCCGGTTGGCAATCCCTCCACACTCAAACACACTCCCAAACACACCCAAGCACCTCTCCTATTCCAATTTGATTCCCCACTCCAATCCTTGGCGGATTTGTGAGAAGATTGAGGAGAATTCGTTGAGCTTCATCACCATCTCAAGAGCACTTGTTTCATTCTCATCGCCGGCACTTGTTGTGTTTGTTACTCTTGGGGATTCATCCCCTAGACGGTTAGGCGTTACCCGACGAGCTCCCAAGCTTGTGGCTGAGACTCGGGTCGTTTGTATTGCCCCTCCCTTCGTGGAGCTTTGTTTTAGTAGATTTTAAGCCGGTCTTTATAGTGGCTTGAAGAGGTTTAGGGTTGAGGGCAACCCGGTCCTTGGTGTACTCCTCAAAAGAGACGTAGGCTTCTTGGTGGAGCTGAACTTCGGTGAAAAAATCGCGTGTCTCCTTGTCTCCCTTTAATTTCTTGCAATTTGTGTGCTATAGCTCTATGTTGTTCTTGCTTAAGTTCCTAGATTAACTCTGTGTAGGTGGCTTGCTTGCTTGTGCCCTTGTTGCTCTAGCTTTCTTGTGTCGCTAGTTGCTTGCTTGTTGTTTATTACCCGTGGATTTGTCCAACTTTGTTGCCGATCTACCTTCCGCACGAGGCAGTCGTACTTTGTCCTACTCTAGTCGGATATTTGTCCGAGTCGGACTTTGTCCTACTATAGTCGGACATTGAGTCGGACAAATCTTTCCTGCGTGTCTAATTTGTTAAATTAAGTGATTTTCAGGATAATTGCCTATTCACCCCCCCTCTAGGCGACTTTCAGTCCGATAATTTATTATGCAAACCGGTAGGAGAATTTAGTGTGCAAACAGGTCGTAGAATTTAGTGTGCAAACATGTTGGAGAATTTATTATGCAAACAGGTCGGATAATTTAGTGTGCAAACAGGTCGAAGAATTTAGTGTGCAAACAGTTCGGAGAATCCTTTATTGCCACATGGTTTGTGCCCCAAGAGTCCAATATATCCTCCTCTGGGTATAGAAATAAATAACATGTCGGAGAATTTAGTGTACAAACGGGTCGGACAATTTACTGCGCAAACGGTTCGGAGAATTTAGTATGCAAACGGGTCGGAGAATTTAGCGTGCAAACAGGTCGGAGAATTTAGTGTGAAAACAGTTTGGCGGATTCCTTTATTGCCACATGGTTTGTGCCCCAAGAGTCCAATATCTCCTCCTCCGGGCATAGAAATAAATAACATGTTGAAAAATTTAGTGTGAAATCGAGTCGTAGAATTTAGTGTGCAAACTGGTTGGAGAATTTAGTGGGCAAACGGGTTGGAGAATTTATTGTTCAAATGGGTCGGAGGATTTAGTGTGCAAACGGGTCGAGAATTTAGTGTGCAAACAGGTCGAGAGAATTTAGTGTGCAAACGGGTCGGAGAATTTAGTGTGCTAATAAGTCGGAGAATTTAATGTGTAAACAGGTCGGAGAATTTAGTGTGCAAACAATTTAGAGAATCCTTTATTGCCACATGGTTTGTGCCCCAAGAGTCCAATATATCCACCTCCGGTATAGAAATAAATAACATGTCGGAGAATTTAGTATACAAACGGGGCGGACAATTTAGTGCGCAAACGGCTCGGAGAATTTAGTGTGCAAACGGGTCGGAGAATTTAGTGTGCAAATAGGTCCGAGAATTTAGTGTGCAAACAGTTCGGGGAATCCTTTATTGCCACATGGTTTGTGCCCCAAGAGTCCAATATCTCCTCCTCTAGCATAGAAACAAATAACATGTTGAAGAATTTAGTGTGAAACCGGGTCGTAGAATTTAATGTGCAAACGGGTTGAAGAATTTAGTGGGCAAATGGGTTGGAGAATTTAGTGTGCAAATGGGTCGGAGAATTTAGTGTGCAAACAAGTCGGAGAATTTAGTGTGCAAACCGGTAGGAGAATTTAGTGTTCAAACGGGACGGAGAATTTAGTGTGTAAACAGGTCGGAGAATTTAGTATGCAAACAGGTCGGAGAATTTAGTGTTCAAACGGGTCGGAGAATTTAGTGTGTAAACAGGTCGGAGAATTTAGTGTGCAAACATGTCCGAGAATTTAGTGTGCAAACAGTTCAGAGAATCCTTTATTGCCACATGGTTTGTGCCCCAAGAGTCAAATATTTCCTTCTCTGGGTATAGAAATAAATAACATGTCGGAGAATTTAGTGTACAAATAGGTCGGACAATTTAGTGCGTAAACAGCTCGGAGAATTTAGTGTGCAACGGGTCAGGAAATTTAGTGTGCTCAAACTTTTGGTAACAAATATTTTTTAAAACTTTTTCTATAACTTTTACCAATAAAGTTTTTGCAGTATCGAAAACTTGTCCCATCAAAATTTTGCTAAAAGCTAATCATAGAATTTGTTTTCTGAAAGTTTCTTGCAAACTCTTGTGTTTCAAAGTTCCTACAACGTTTTGTCAAACTCTTTTAGCGCAAACTTTTGACCTACAGTTTGCGACAAACTTTTGATGACAAACATTTTTCATAACTTTATTTTACAACTTTTACTAGTAAAGTTTCAACTTGTCCCATCAAAATTTTCCAAAAAGTTTTTTCAAAGTTTCTCACAAACTCTTGTGTTTCAAAGTTCGTACAACTTTTTGGCAAACTCTTTTAGCTCAAACGTTTGAGCTAGAGTTTGGTTCAAACTTTTTATTTTCTTAATTTCTGACAAACATTTTTCAAAACTTTTTTTACAACTTTTACTGATAAAGTTTTCACGGTTAGAAAGCTTGTCCTGTCAAAACTTTTCTTCGAGTTCAACATGAACTTTGGGAACTTTGGGTTTTTTTTTCAAAGTTCTTGAAACATTTTGGAAAAATTATTCAGCTCAAACTTTTGACTTAGAGTTTGCCTCAAACTTTTGGTGAGAAACATTTTTTAAAACTTTTCTACAACTTTTACCAATAAAGTTTTCGCAGTACCCATAACTTGTCCCATCAAAATTTTCCTAAAAGTTAATCTTAAGGTTTATTTTCTAAAAATTTCTCACAAATTCTTGTGTTTCAAAGTTCCTACAATATTTTGTCAAACTCTTTTAGCGCAAAATTTTGACCTAGACTTTGCCTCAAACTTTTGATGACACATTTTTCATAACTTTTTTTACAACTTTCACCAATAAAGTTTCATCTTGTCCAATCAAAATTTTCCAAAAAGTTAATCATAAAGTTTAAATTTTTCAAAGTTTCTCACAAACTCTTGTGTTTCAAAGTTCCTACAACATTTTGGCAAACTCTTTTAAACTTTTGAGTTGAGTTTGGCTCAATCTTTTTGTTTTCATACTTGGTGACAAACATTTTTCAAAACTTTCTTTACAACTTTTACCGATATCGAAATTTTTCTTAGAGTTAAACAGAAACTATTTTTTTCAAAGTTTCTCACAAACTCTTGTGTCCCTGGCAAGCTCTTTTAGCTCAAACATTTGAGCTACAGTTAGCCTCAAACTTTTTTCTGTCACAGTTGGTTACAAACATTTTACCAAACTTTTTCCATCACTTTTACGGATAAATTATTGATGAAAGCTTATCCTGTCAAGATTTTCCTTAGAGTCAAACATAAACTTTTGTTATTTCAGTCAAACATAAATTATTGATGAAAGCTTGTCCTCTCACAAACTCTTGTGTCCTAGCTACTTCCTTAGCAAACTCTTTTAGCTCAAAGTTTTCAGCTAGAGTTTGCCTCAAAACTTTTTCTCGACAAACATTTTCCAAAATTTTTTTTACAACTTTTAGTGATAAATTAGTCACGCTTTGACTTGTTTCAAACTTAGAGTTCTCAAACTTTCATGTAAAACTTTTTAGTTTTAAAGTTTTCAGTGAAACATAAAGTTCTCTGTGAAACTTTTTAGCTGAAACTTTTCAGCTGAAACTTTTTACTGAAAGCTTCTCGTCGAAAATTTTAAGGTTTCTCACGAACTCTTGTCCTTCAAACTTTCTCGCAACATTAAGCAAACTCTTTCAGCTCAAACTTTTAAAGTAGAGTTTGCCTTAATCTTTAATTATTTTTGTGTACAACTTCAAGCATAATTTTTCGTTTAAACTTTAATGCAAAGTTTCTTTGCAATTTGGAGTGAACCTTATTTCAATATTTCAGTTTTATTATTATTTCTATCCATTTTCATTATTTTTTGTCATTTTTCCATGCTACATAATATATTTTTGAAAGTAGTAGTACTTATTGATTGAAAGTAAAACTCCCCCACCCTTTTATTACCCCATTATCCCTATTTCCCTAAATGATTTCGCGCTTTGCGCGAAAAGAGAAACGTTGATGGGACCCACGTCTGACAGCACAGAAAAAATGTTACATTTCTTGCGGAAAACAGACGTCACGGTTGCAAATTTGGCGCGCGCGCCCGCGCAGGAAAAGGGAACGGCAAACTTGGCACGCGCGGAAAAGGGAACGCAAGGGCAGGAATCCACTGCAGAACCTGCCTATGCGGGGTCCATCTTCCTTGTCACGTAGCTGTCCTAAGGTTTGCTTCCGGTGTTCCCCGCGCGCGAATTAGATAGGCCCTCTTCAACGCGCGCAAGCCAAAACGACTGAGCGGGAAACTTCTCCGCCTAGCCCGCGCTCGACGCGCCACCTCCGCGCCATCTCCCGCCTTCGCCTCTGCGCCGTCCGCGAGCTCTGCGCTATCCGCCACCTCCTCTCCCCGCCGCCCGCCGCCGCCTCTGCCACCTCTGTGCCGTCCGCTGCTTCCGCCCCGCGCCGAGCAGCTCTTGCTCGGACGGACACTCAAAATCTGATGCCAAGGACCGCCGTTGTGGTTGACAACTGGCCGTCCCAGTGCTTGCTGCAAGGTGCCTGGAGCACATCACAGTGGTCACCAACGAGCTTGCTGCTCAGTGCCCAGAAGGTGTTCGACATATGGCCAAGAAGGAAAGGTATTGTATGCTGCTATATAGCTTGCTCCTTCTTGTTGATTCGTTACTGCTGCAGCGGTGTATATATGCAAAGCTACGAAATTAAGGCAGCAGAAAAACAAGTTAATCTGAAAGCATGATAGTACTTGTTAGATTGAAATCATTGCAAACTTTCTAGAAAATGAAATATAGTTCTGAACATACAAATTTTAGCTTTGAATATGTGTACTTAATTTACTGAAAATGTCATTTTATTTGTAGATGAGTTTACTTGTGCAAGATTTTTTGAAGACTTGTCATCCGAGGAAGAGGAGGAACAATGGGACGAGGAGGAGGACATCGCGATTGTCACACTACTGGACATGGAAAGCAAGAAGCCAAAAAACATGGTGGTTCTGTTTATAGGCCAGAACCCATTAATCGGAAGAGGATAGAAGGCCACAATCGGCTAATGGTAGAGTATTTTAATCCTAATCCTGTGTATCCACCTCGGTTATTCCGGCGTCGGTTCAGGATGTCACCTGATTTATTTAGACGCATTGCAGCTGTTGTAGAGAGTCATGGTCCATACTTCAAGCAAAGGAGAAATGCTGCTGGTATTCTTGGTCATAGCCCATACCAAAAGATCACAGCAGCTTTGCGCATGTTGACATATGGTCTAGCAGCTGATTTCCTTGATGATTGTTTGGCAATTGGGGAGAGTACAACGATCGACAGCTTGAAACACTTTGTGAAAGCAGTGGTTGAGATATTTGGCCTGGAGTACCTGAGAGCACGTAATGAACAAGACATGGCTCGATTGTTGGCAATGAACAAAGCAAGAGGATTTCCTGGGATGCTTGGATCTATTGATTGCATGCATTGGAAGTGGAAGAACTGCCCTACGGCATGGCATGGGCAATTCACTGGACATACTCGTGATCCTACTATGATCCTTGAAGCTGTTGCAGATCAGGAACTGTGGATTTGGCATGCATATTTTGGTATGCCTGGTTCTTGTAATGACATTAATGTGTTGCATCGATTACCCCTCTTTGCTAGGCTAGCTAAGGGAGAGTCACCACCGGTGGAGTTTGAAGCAAATGGACACAAATACACAATGGGATATTATCTAGCTGATGGGATATATCCACGATGGGCCACATTTGTCAAGACAATAACAAACCCGGAAGGTAACAAAAGAATTCACTTTGCAAGACAACAAATGGCTCTAAGGAAGGATGTAGAGCTTGCATTTGGGGTGCTACAATCCCTCTTTGCTATTCTGCGAGGTCGAGCAAGATTTTGGGATAAGAAAACATTGTGGATGATTATGACGGCTTGTGTCATCATGCACAACATGATCATTGATGATGAGCGTGGACAGGATGTGGACTATGTTTACGAGAAAATGGGTAAAAGGGTGACACCCCGAAGGAATAAAGAACGGATTGAGAGGTTTGTTAAGGTGTACCAAGAGATCCAAGACCAGGCGTCCCATGAACAACTTTGTGATGACCTTGTGGAGGAATTGTGGAAGTTCCATGGCGAACGTCATCAGCCTGTGTTGTATGATTGACTATGCTTTCATTCTATTTTATGTTGAATTTGAGTTTGAACTTTAAAACCTATAATGGACTTGTGTGTATGTTCATGTTATTTGAACTATATTTGATGAAGTTCTAGAGTTATTTGGAGTTTATATGTGCAATGGGTTGAGAGAATGAAGCAAAATGATATATAGGTATTCACTTTTAGATACTCTGTTGGAAATCAAGATAAAATGAAGACCTATATCTTCTCTCTCCTCTACCTATAAGTTGTTATAGGTAGTCAATTTTAGGTAAGCCATTGGAGATGCTCTAATGGTTTGCAACTCGAGCTCAAACTCTCGCCTCTGAATATGGCCGGGCAGGTTCAGAGCATCGGAGAGGAAGGAGAGAGAGAGGGACAGCAGTGGTGCCCTGTGATTGGCCGGTGAGGGCAGCTGGCAAAGGAAGAGGACGGCAGGCTGCCCAACATTGTCTGGCGGCCTGGGTACCGGCCAGCCAAGAGAGGCTGGCGGTGGCCCAATTTCCCTGTGCGGGTACTGTGGCAATGTTTGGGAACGGGTCAATTTGGTCTCTCTTGGTACTCTCTGTTCTTTGCCCACAGCTGTCCCTCCGGATACTTGTTGAGTCTGCCAATTTTTATGGGGGTGTAGCAACTAATTTGGAATAATTTTTATATAGAACGTTTATTAAGATTCGGTCTACAAAAATTAATAAAAATTCTACACAAAAAGCTATTTTCTGTTTTTACTGAATTTTTAGGGCTATTTAACCTTTACCAAAAATGTGGGTAAAATGACTAAAATTCCTACTTTTGCGTACCCTTCATGATTATGCAAAAATATTGGTATGGTTCTGTTAAGATTTTTGAAGTATGCACAAAGCCTAGATCTATAGTCATTTGGTTTTAAGTTTTTTTCTTTTTTCCCTCCTTTTAAGTTTATGAAATTCCTGGAAAACAGATTTTTTAAGCATTTACTCCATTAAGATAGTTTTTGCATTTTTGAGACAAAAAATGTTATTCCCATTTCACAAAAATTATAACTTACATATACTTAGGTTGAATGATTTTATGTTTCTTTACAAGACATTATTTAACATTTATTCACTACAACAAATAGGTCTTCTATGACAAAATTCTCATGACAACGTTATGATTCGTCATAAACTTCAAACATTTTATGACGTTCTTTAAGAAATATATTGTTTTATGACAAAAATAATGATTCGTCACTAATTCTAGCCACAAAATCGTCATAAATAAACACACATATACATTATGACGAATGAAAACGTCATAGTTTATAAATAATAAACTTCACAAAATCTATGACCAGAATGAATTGTCATTAAAAATAGTTAATTTGTAACAACCATGAGTCATGTAAGACCCACATGTCATTTTTTATTTGAAAAATTAAAGCAACATGTAACAACCATGCACACGTGGCAATAAACATCAATATTTCATCATTAAAAATCAAAGTTCCAACCGGAAATTATCTAGGAAAAACGTGTTAGAAAAAAAAACAGCCAGCTCCTACCACGTGATGTGGACTAGGGTGTCCCGATCTTTCGAAAGGTTCAGATAACTCTTGATTTGGCGAAGATGTGACAAACGTCGATCCGGCTCCCGAACACCACGTTCGAACCCTGCAATCGCAGCACCACGTCCTCTATGGTTATCAACTGGCGTTGCACGGTTGACCTCGCCAAGAAGGCTAATCCCTACCTGCGAATCAAGAACACAAGCAAGAACAAGAAAGAACGCAACCAAATTTGCAGATGCATGATTAATCTCACAAGTTGGGGTCTCACAAACCGATGAACGACGAAATTGTCTAAGCAGAATAATCTAAGCAAAACCCCAAACCCTAAGGAAGGGCGGCGGCTTCTTATGAGGTCCCTAGGGTCGTCCATCTCCCCCTGGACGTAGCCCTAAGTGGGCTCAACAAAATACACGGCCCAAAGGCCAAAAGACGGTGGTGCAACACCGGGACATTTCTGGACGTCTTAGTATTTCGGTAATTCCCGACGACTCGGGAAGAATTTGGATATGAGACCAGCCATATAAAGAACGTCCTAAACGGACTTCGTATGCGACCAGGGCGTCCGTTTTGGTGCAGGCTGGACTCTAAAACAGAATCGAAGTCGACTTTGTTTGGGCCTCCAACTTGACATGGACGTCCTTGCTGGCCCTCCACGCCTCTAACCTCCTCCTTAACCATATTATCATCATCTCCATGGTTCATAAGAATAATTAACTCATTAGATAGTAATATATTCTCAAATATAAATAAAGAGATCATTAGGAACATGCTCACCCGTAAATTCAATTGTCATGCTCTAGTTTTTGTTCTTGAACTATGTATGTATATTGGAGGAGTGTTGGTTATATCCGAGGGTGTGATGTCCTAATCATCCTCCCCTTCTTGATGAAAAGCCGTCCTCGGCGTTGTTGGTGCTTGAATGATTATTTTGAAGGATATCATTTCCTTATTGTTCTCCTCTACTTGAAAAGAATCTGTCCTCGGTTTGACCATAGTTGTAGAAGATATCATAGGTAAAAACCACCAATGCTCCCCTTTTTGGAAGATAGCCTGTTTCTTGAAAACAAAACTAGAGTAACTGGATTCATCATATATAAACTCATCAATTTCATCATATTGTTGCCCAAACAAAGAAGATTTTTGTTTCGAACAAATATAAACTCGATGCACCATATATTGTCCTTGACAATTATAGTTTCCTATATAGTGATATGTATGTCTAGGCAACTAAGGCAATTCGGCACATAAAAATTTCTTCTCCAAACTAATTAGATCACAGAGAGTATCAAATTCAACGTAAACTAAAGTACTTAAAGAAGACAACAATTTCAACTCATCAATTTCAGAAGCAATCGGAAGTAAGGTTATATTATTAGCACAAGTATTTTCATTCATTAGTTGTTGCAAAGGTATAAATGAAGCACTAGTACACAACACATCTTTATCACAAGGACCAGCAGGAAAGTCAACTTGTGACAAAGGTAATTGAAGAGAAGGTTCCACTAGATGTTGCTCTATATTAGTATGATTGGTGGACACATTCGGCACATCGTGAGAAATCTCACAGTCCATGAGTGTAGCATTACCTTTGCTCTCAATTTCAGCATGAGTATTAGATTCATGATGAAGCGATTGCTTTGAAATATAAAATGAGGCCGTTGGCACCTCAACATTATTCACCTCATCTTCTTGTTGTACATGCTGCAAGATATTAGCTCCAACAAAAGGCAAAGAAATATGTTCCTCATTTAACATTTTAGATTTAGATGAAAGTGTTGCAACTTGTGAAATCGCCCATTCTTTTCTAAAAGGTTCATTCTTTCTTCTCTCAAATCCTTCTAGATCAGCTTCTAAAATTTCAACAGGACTCAAAGGTTTGAGAATAATTTTAGTGCCATTATGTTTGAAAGAGTATCTATTAGTGATGGTATTGTGCACAACATTATTTCTATTAATCAAAGGTGTACCTAGTAACAAATGACATGCTTGTATAGGTACTATGTCAAAATCTGCAGTATCCTTATGGTTACCAAGAAAAAATTGATACGTGCAATTTTATTTACCTTTATCTTCTCACAAAAATTGACACCTTGGATGTAGTATGGACGTGGGTGTGGTCGTGTGGTCAAGCCAAGCTTCTCGACCAACTCGGAACTTGCAATGTTGCGACTAGTATCACCATCAATGATAACACGACAACGTCGATTCATCACAACAAAGAAAGTCTGAAACAAATTGTTTTCTTGATTTTGCTCCGCCTTTGCCATTTGAGAACTAAGCAACGTTGTGCAAGAGTATTCATATCATCACCTGTCATTATGAGCAACAAAGACAAAAACAGGAGCAATCCGGTAAACGTTATCCCTAGCACACTACTAGAACAGTGATGACTCTCACAAAAGCAAATCGAAGCGTCTTACCAACCTCTTACAAGGTTCTTATTATTAACAAAGCAAAGGATTACCTAAAGAGTGTGAGCCAACAATTGTGAGGGTCAAAACCTGTGATTGTTCAGAAGGATATATGTGGAGTTTGGATAGGCAAAATATAGTAGCAAGGAATTGCAAATTTTCAATTCGGAATTGCAAAACTGAATAATAGTACCAAGTATGTCAATGTCACCGGCCTAAACTTGTCTCTCACCTAGTTCAAGCAAGCAAGAAGCAATGACTCAAGCAAAGGACACAAAGGATGCAAGCAACTCTGATTTTTTTTTATCTTTCTTTTAGGTGTGGCTCTTTCTATTCTTTTTTTTTTCAGCACCTCCTTGCCTTTTATTGTTTCTTTTTTTGCACTCCTTGCTTCTTTCTCTTTTTTTTTATTACAATAGAATGGTATAAAACTCAATGAATGGATGCACTCACACAACTAAAATAGCAACACTCATTGGCAAGGTTCCAACTAAAGCACCCTGCCTCTAGGCTCAATAAAAAATGTACTGTTCCTTTCTCCTTTTTTTTTTGGTGCGGCTTTTTTTCCTTTTTTTCTAACACAAGCCACAAAACAGGACACTTCTCTCTTTTTTTCACGTGACACAAGCCAAAAAAACAAGAATCTTCTTTAAAAACAGGGACAAGCACAGCTAAGGTTTGTTTTAACTTTGTTACTCGACCCTAGACAATTGACTCAACAAATCACACCTCGAACTAGACAAAAGAGTGAAACAAACTAAGACCAGTGACACAATGACAATCCGAAGGACTAGAATTCAGAAACGCAAACAAAACTGAAAATTGCGAGGCACAAAGGGGATATAGGACAACAGATACACGACGAATAACTATTTTTGTAGGGCAATTTTCTGGACTTTAGGACGAAACAAAATAACGAGGATAGGGGGAACCCGACAGTGCACCCGAAGCTCGATACCACTTGATGTGGACTAGGGTGTCCCGATCTTTCGAAAGGTTCAGATAACTCTTGATTTGGCGAAGATGTGACACACGTCGAACCGGCTCTCGAACAACACGTTCGAACCCCGCAATCGCAGCACCACGTCCTCTATGGTCATCAACCGGCGTTGCACGGTTGACCTCACCAAGAAGGCTAATTCCTGCCTGCGAATCAAGAACACAAGCAAGAACAAGAAAGAACGCAACCAAATTTGCAGATGTATGATTATTCTCACAAGTTGGGGTCTTACAAACCGATGAACGGCGAAACTGTCTAAGAAGAATAATCTAAGCAAAACCCCAAACCCTAAGGAAGGGCGGCGGCTGCTTATGAGGTCCCTAGGGTCGTCCATCTCCCCCTGGACACACCCTAAGTGGGCTCAACAAAATACACAGCCCAAAATACACGGAACGTCTTAAACGGACTTCGTATGCGACCGGGGCGTCCGTTTTAGTGCAGGCTGTTTCTGGACTCCGAAACAGAATCGAAGTCGACTTTGTTTGGGCCTCCAACTTGACATGGACGTCCTTGCTGGCCCTCCACACCTCTAACCTCCTCCTTAACCATATTATCATCATCTTCATGGTTCCTAAGAATAATTAATTCATTAGGTAGTAATATATTCTCAAATATAAATAAAGGGATCATTAGGAACATGCTCACCCGTAAATTCAATTGCCGTGCTCTAGTTTTTGTCCTTGAATTATGTATGTATTTTGGAGGAGTGTTGGTTATATCCGAGGGTGTGATGTCCTCATCACCACGGGTACAGAAAAAAAAGAATAACAGGCATCCAATATGTAACATCCCAAATTTAAAAACAAATAAAATAAATAAAAAATCACTTTGAATTTAAGTTTTCTAGAATTTAATACGAATTCATGCTTTCCAAAAAATAAAGTCTCACTAAATTATTTAAACTAGACTAGAGTAATTAATTTTATTTCAGATAAGTAAGATAAATATTGCCGAGTGTCCGGTTTTCTTTTTTCTTGCTTTTGTTTATTTCCTCGAATCGGCGCTTTCTCTTTGTAAACTTTTCCACTTAAATTCTAATTTGCTCAAATTCTCAAAACCAAAAAAATAATCAAAGAGTAAATTTCACAAAACCCCAGGTTTTATGGTCCTTGTATCACAAAACCCCGGTATTATGCTCTGTGTCACATAACCCCAGGTTTTTTGGTCATATTGTTCACATAACTCCACTCCCATCAAAGTAGTATGAATATTCAAGGTGGATTTAACTTTCGTGTCGAAGATAACTGGTCATATATTTGACTTGATGATTTCATTGATTAAATCGACTGGAATATATGTCTCATGCGAAAGCATAAACTTAGAATCCATATGTCGTATTCTTGCCTTATGGGTATACAGATGATAAAAGAATGGATGCGCAAAGGCACGGTAACAAATCAATGAACATAAAAGTGATGGAGATAGCCAACAGACTGGTTCCTGACCGGTCTGGAATAACGAGAGGATTCCATATACCGTTATGGAGATGAGGCGGGTATCAAGATCGGCGTATGCTAACTTGAGAAGCAAGTTATGGAATAATTTGTAGTCCGTTAGGACTCTGAATCAATAAAGAAAGGTAGAGATAGAACTCCCATATATGTAATCCGTGTAATCGACTACGACTCGCATGTAACCCTAGCTCCCCGGATATATAAGGCGAAGCAGGGACCCCTCGAAAACTCTCCGAGATCTTGCAATTAGCAATCCGCTAAAGACAATACAGAACATACAGGACGTAAGGTATTACTCTCAATTCGAGGGGCCTGAACCTGTCTAAAATCTCGTGTTCCTGTATGTTTCGTGGGTTGCACCATCGAATTCCACGCTCGTGAGAGACCGCGTAGTACTAGTGCCGAGTTTAAGACTCGACATTTGGCGCGTCGGTAGGGGTCCCGGTGAGTTTCCAGCGAGTTCGATGGCCTCTTCGTTCGTCGTCCACTTTATGCTCGGCTTCAAGATCCGCTTCGGGTCCCTCAACTTTGAAGCTGATTCCGCGGGAAAGTTGTTTTTGATGAATCTGACTTGCAGCCAGGCCGCAGCTTCGAAGCGCGATCATCCGCCACGGATGGCACCTCTTGCTCGGAACCTTGCGGATCCGACGCAGCACTAGCGCGAACCATCGGATCGCTGCGTTTCAGACCGGCGCCCGGTCTCGTGATGATAAGCCGCTCCCGCGAGCTTGATAAGGACTTCGAGGAAGGGTATCCAGCCTTCTTCCAAGTATTCATGACGGGAACAATCCTCCAAGAACTTTCTCCCGAGGAAGCTGCTGCTGAAGAAGCTAGGATGGTGAGAGACGAATCCGATCGTCGTCGTCGCGAAACAGACGAAGCAGATGGAGTTGAACAACCTCCATAACCTTCAGCCGCGAATCATCGCACAAACATCGCTGGTACCAGTCAGGCCGGAGGAAGCATTCTTGCGACTGCTCCCCCGCCACGAGCCCGCTGTATGAGCAGTCCGGGGACCCGGAAGAAACGTCCCCGGATATAACAGCCGACGTGGATGCCGCAGCGGAAGGCGCCATCGTTCTTCAAGCAGAGCATTGGACTTGAGCTCCATGGAAGTGGAATTAAACGACGCTCGGGTCTTCACGTTGCCAGTCCACAACATCGTGGGAATGAAGCAAATCCTTGAGACAATACCGGAAGAAGTCTTCAATGCAACGCCAGGGTTGCAACGTGCTTTGAATTTGGTAGACGCAGCTGCTCTACAAACAAATCAACTTCTTCACGACAGATCGGAATCTTCCAGCCGCTCACATTCTCGCTCGGAGCGGCCTACGAGAGCCCGGTCTGAAGGAGCTTCTTCTGGCGGAAGGCTTGGGCCTCGACACACCCCAATCGCAGACGCGCATGAACGAGCTCCGGACCAAAATTTGCACGTACCACTCAATAGCAATCGTGACGCTCGTAACGTCCTTATCAATCGCCATGCAGAGAGAACGGAAGAGCGCCGGAGACAAGAAGAAGATGAGAGGCATCGGACCGATCATGTGGATGATCGTCCGCGGGATCTTGCCCCGCCTCGCCCGTGTGTGACTAATTCGCCTCGGCGTGGACCGGCTGCTTCAGCGCCGCCCCGGTGGAAATCCTCTCGTGCAATGATCAACGAGGGCAAGGCAACCGACATGCTCATCGGGATGACCGGCCAAGAAGAGACGATCGTTGTGATACTAGAGACCGAAGAGGACGAGACAACCGAGACAGAGACGGGGAGCCTCGACGAGATAACAATGATCGTCAAGCGGCGCCTCGGCCTCCGCCTCCGCCTCCGCCTCCTCCTTCACAGACCGCACAACCGGCGAACAACGACCGCCGGGATGGTTCAGGAGATAGACATCAAGATGACCGATACTACGACTACTCCGATGATGATAGGGATCGTAACTACCGGCATTACCCTCGTCGACGATCCCCTTCACCGGTCCGGACCGGTCCGGAAGACGATGAGTACTCGTGATCCCCGCTTTCACGCGAGATTTACGCATTTGCAAATACCCCAAGGGATTTAAGCCTGGGGCTATTGATAAGTACAACGGCAAAGCACCTCCTCGCTGAGTGGCTTCGCTTGTATACTAGCGCCATCCGGTCAGCACGAGGAGATACGTTTGTGCTAGCTAACTACCTCCCCATGTATATGGAGCAGGCTGGACGCTTGTGGTTGCAATCCCTATCCGAGAGATCTATCTCTTCCTGGGGTGACCTCACCAAAAAGTTCGTGGAGAACTTCCGAGCGACATGTGAGAAGCAAGGGAACTACTTCAACCTCAACAGGTTGAAGCGTAAGCCCGACGAGACTCTCACGGACTTCATCAGGCATTTCTGCAACAAGAAGGCCTTAATCCCCAATGTTCCCGATCAGCAAGTAATTGTAGCGTTTCAAGTCGGCGTCCGAAGTGAAGCATTAGTTCACAAGATTGGAAGGCGAAATTGGAACCTTACCATGACGGCGTCGGAGTGCTTCAAGATAGCAGATGACTACGCTGCTGGTGAATCAAATGTGGTCAATTTGCGCGGGAACAAAGGGAAGGAACCGAAGCATGACCAAGGCAACCGAGTCTGGATCCAAGAATAACAATAAGCGCAAGGCTGATCACCTGGTTGCAGCTGTCGACCGGTCTCATGGAGGAGATCGGCCGACATCTCCTAAGAGAGGTCCAAGAGAATGACCGTCGTTCGAAACACTTCTAGAGGGCCCTTGCATGATTCATAATGGGAATCATAAAGCTAAGGAGTGCTTCCTGTTAAGACCGTTCGCTCAATTTGCCTTAAAGGTTGCACCCCAGTCTACTCATAGGAACCAGAGAGACGACAAGGGCAAGGATAAAGAGCGCGATGACAATGAGGATGACGAAGGTTTTCAAGAACCGGCTCGAGAGGTGAACATGATCTATGGGGGCCCGGATGCGTACGAGTCAAAGCGAAAGCAAAACATGGCATTCCGAGAGGTTAATGCCATTGCTCCCGCCACTCCCGAATACCTACGGTGGTCCGAGGTGCCCGTACCTACTGCCAAAAGCTGGTAAATATCCGCTCATCCCGGCCCCCATCGTTCACAAGGTGCGATTGAAGAGAACTTTCATTGATGGGGGAAGTTGCTTGGATATCTTGTTTGCTAAAACTCTGCCGGAGCTTGGCCTCTCTGTAGCTGATTTGGATCGCAGCGTTTCACCATTTCATGGTATAAATTTGAAGATAAATTTGATGGTCTACGATTTTCTCATATACTGCACGGAAACAATTCTGCTGCGGATGAGTTAGCTGCACCAGTGGTCTTCAAGACAGGCAGTTCCACCTGGTGTCTTCCTTCAAGTATTGGATAAGCCATCCATAAAGATGGAGCGCAAGGCTATTATTACGTAAATCGTGGATGAAGCAGTCTTGAAGGACCAGGCGGAGAAAGCAGTCTTGTTTCCTGTTATGCCTTAAATTATAAATGCAATGCATGAGCAAGAAAAGAATACAATGACAAATGAATTGGAGTGATGAGTAGGTGCTGATCATGCTCATGCCATGCTTATAGATACTAGGCAACGACGCCCAAGTGATCCTTCCGGAAGAAGCCGTTGCCAATCTCAATGCTTGTGATGCTACTAACTTTGACCCCTATCAAGGCATGCCCGGTGCATTCCTATTAATTTCAAAGTCTTCTTTTACCACTATATCTAAGGATGTTGAATGTGCATTACGTTATAGGTGTTGAATGGAAACCCCTCTTGCATATGTTCCCTATATGTCATATGTAGTATGTGAGTCGACCCATCATTAGCAATGCTATGCTTAGGCTTTTGGGACCTATGATAGGGCTGGACACTATCATTAATTATGTTACACTTGTGTCGTATACTTGCCTTATGGGTATACATAGGATAAAGGAATGGATGCGCAAAGACACGGTAACAAATCATTGAAGATAAAGATGATGGAGATATCTAGTAGACTGGTTCCTGACCGGTCCGGAATAACGGAGGATACTATATACCGGTATGGAGATCGGACGGATATCAATACCGGTGTATGATGACTTGAGGAGCAAGTTAAGGAGTAATTTGTAGTCTGTTAGGACTCTGAATTAATAAAGAAAGCTAGAGATAGAGCTCCCATATATGTGATTCATGTAATCGACTAGGACTCCGCATGTAACCCTAGCTCCCCGGATATATAAGGCGGAGCAGGGACCCCCGAAAAGGCTCGACATCTTGCAATTAGCAATTCGCTAAAGGCAATACATAACATACAGGACGTAGGGTATTACTCTCAATCCGAGGGGTCCGAACCTGTCTAAAATCACGTGCCCCTGTGTGTTCTGTGTGTTGCACCATCGAATTCCACGCTCGTGAGGGACCTGATAGTACTAGTGCCGAGTTTAAGACTCGACAACTTGAATGTGGAAAATTGGTAAAAGTTGAGAACCTCCCATTGTGGCTCCGCAAAAAAGTTTGAGTTGTCTACCAAGTGCATACCTTTCTTGTGGGGATTGGTAAACCATTGTAGCATGTGATTTATGAAGTGGGTCGGATATCTTACCGATCCGGAGGTGATGTGTATGACACGGTGGTTGCATGGGTTTGATGACCGTTGGAGAGTACACGGGTTAAGGCTTAGGCACGCTGTTGAACGGTGTTGCGACGGGGACGTGTACTCGGGGTCGGTAGCCCGACGCCTAACTTTATGATGAACTCGCAAACGGTGGCCATACGTGTTCTTAAATGATGCGTATGTCATGTGCTTGGGTCTTCTGGAGCATATATAATTCAATAATTATCGCTGTTCCTCTAAGTTAACGAAAGCCACTTGATTTGAGCAGTTGCAATGTTTAGTAATTCGGGAAGATGTAAAGTACTTGTTGTTTTATACTGATACTCAATTGTCTTGCAAATTCTTGTATACTTAGATATGCTCACTACAAGTTATAATTATGCAAGAACCCTAATAATGTGGCTAATTATAAAAATGCAAAACATAAGTAAATAGGTGCTGTTTTTATGCAAATATCAAGTGATCCCGGTCAACCCCTATGCATCTAGGTGTCGGTCTCGGATGGCCCATTTGACGGGGAAGACTTGCGGAGTATGCTAGATACTCGGGCTTTGCCACTACATGTGTATTTTTAGGTTTTCCGCAAGTGAGGTTTTGTGATTGTTGTGGTAAGGCTGTGTGAGATGGAGAAGAGCCCAAAGAGTGGACCATCGAATGGGTTCCTAGCTCTCCGACCCATGATGAGTGAGTCATGGCCTAGGCCGGCATAGTTCACTTAAGTTATCTATCTATCGTCATGCTATGTAGTCGCTTCCGCACTTTATTTCAAACAAAGATCATGGTTATGTAACTTAAATTTGTGAATCTAATGTATCTTTTATTTGGAACTCAAGTTGTAAATTGAGACTTAAATGTAACCACTTTGCAATTCGTATATGTTTGTAAGTGTGATGCTATGACTGGTTAATTCGTTAACCCAAGGCGATCCATACCACACTTATTCTTCGGAATAGGGGTGATACACGATCGGGGCCGCTTTTAATGTTCCGATGGCAAAACGTGAGCTCTTAGGTTCTTGGGCATTTTGCTTCGCTCGCACTAAACGATATTCCCCTGCTAAATCGCTAGGGGCAAAGTAAAAAATGTTTTGAATAAAAAAGCAAGCCCCTAAGTGACTCAACGCCTCGCTTTGTTTAAAGAAACACTACCCCCCCCCCCTTCGCTGCCTCTTGTTTTCAATATCAGTACTTCGTACTTCAGCCCCCTAATATCATTCCGGTGAATCCTTTTGCTGGCAGTGGTTGAGCGCGGGAGTCTTGCTTGCTTACGTCTTCGATTCTCGGTGGCGGCAGTGGTAGTGCCTCTGAATATGCCACTTTGTTGTCTTGCTTCGCCCGATGCGAGGTTAAGTTTCCTTGGAACTGCGGGTGCTGTAAATGATGGTTTGTTTCGAAGTAAGGAGTTGGGTAGTACGGCTGTTGTGGGTAGTAGTGATTCTGAAAACTTAGTTGCTGAGACCAATATCCCGTTATGGTGTGATTTATCTCCGCAGGATTCTGTTGGTGCTTCTTCTCGAGCTCTAGTCTTCTCATTATCTCTTTTTCCCATGGGCAGTCTAGTGTTTTGTGCCCTACGTGAATTTCACAGTAAATGCAATATGGCTTTTTGCGAGGTTGCTAGCCGTTGCGATTGACAAAGTTGCTACCTTTGTCGCTGCTTTGGGCTTCTCCCTTTTGTTGGTTCTGTTGTTTTTGCGCATCGTTGTCTTTGTTGTTCATGCTCCATATATTGTTGATTGTTCCAATTTGTGCGCTGTCTTGAGGCTTTGCCTTTTGCCTCATGTGTACTCTGGATCTGAGTTTTTTTTATTTGAGGTCCGCCTCTTGTAATCTGTCTTCAACCGGCATTACTGTTTAAACTTTCTACGCATGTATTGTATTGTCATTGGTCGCTTCTTTGCGAACTTCAAACTTAGCGGGCTTCGGCGGAGTCTTTGGACAGCATACTCTATCACTAACTCCTCCGATACTTTTGGGCACTGAGATTTTAGCCTTAGAAATCTTCAATAGTGATCTGAAAGAAATTCGTTTGGGTGCTGCGCTATGTGCCTGTGGTTTTCGAGCGCTTCGGAACGCCCATGAACCATGTAAATTGGCTATTACTTTGTCGCTGAGGTTCTCCCAACTGTAGATTGACCCCGGCTGTAAGCTGAAATACCAAGTAGACGCTGGTCCGTCTAAGGTGCATGCGAATACCTTAGCCAGGGCTACTTAGTCTCCAGGCTCCGAAGTTATTGATTCTTTTTAGCTAATGAGAAACTGTCTTGGGTCTGTTTTTCCCATGTACTTGGGGATTGTTCCCACTTTAAACTGCTCGAGGTATGGTGCTCTTTGCAACCCCTCTGACAACGGTGAATCTTTACTTCGCGCCGAGTTCTAGCTCTGGGTCACTTTCAATTGTATTGTTTGGTTTGTGGAGTTATTCTTCTTCGCTCTTGCTTGGAGCCGCCTTACTTCTCTTGATAGCTTTGTGTGCTTGCATCTTTCTTCGAGCAGGGCTTCTTTTTCTTGCAACAGCTTCTCCCTTGGTGCCACTTCTTGCATCAGCTTCCCATGTACTTCCTCAAGTGCTTGATTGTCTCTTTGCAGCTTCTCCACTTCTTGATCCAGCGAAGAACTGTCTCCCGAGTTGTCATTGTTTTCATGGCCATTTTCTATCTGGATGTCTGGCATCTTGCCTAGATTCTCCTTGTCTTGGCGGCCTCTATTGGCGCCTTCGGGGTTGGCCGATGTTGGGGATTGCTCAATTTGAAGCAGCTTCGGACTCTGGCCTTGTTGCAAGGTTGGCCTTTGAGCTGCTTCTGATTGCGCAGAAAAGGTTCCTGACAGTCCCGCTAGCAACTCCTGCAGTGGTTGAGCTGCCATCGTTGTTCTTGTGAATCATGTCATAGTGCGCTTGGACTTCAAGGTCATGCATGGTGGGCACCAATGTTGGTATCCTAAGCGTCGAGGTAATATGGCACTTAGCATACCGAACACAAGGTACGGAAATATGCGAAGTAAAATGAATTGGAGGCGAGATAACGACTCTTAATAGAAAAGTTAACTCGGTGATTACATGTATCTTTACAGGTGACCCTTGGTCTTCTTTTATAGTCATGGGAAACCATAACATTACACGACCATTTCGGCCCTAGCCGAATGCCCCCAGAACTATTGAGAGGTAGTAACTCCTGAGGGCATTCTGGACAATGTGCTTGACACGTGTGATCGGCGGCTTGGCTGCCGCCAAGCTAGAGAGCCCTGCGGGGCGATGCTTCACCTGATCCTCTGGTCTTCGCTCGGGCTCCACTCCGCCTGGCCTTATGGCTTCGCCGTCGGACATTGTCTTGCACCGCCTCGCACGACCGGCTCTGGCGCTCCACGCCATCTCCTTGCCTCCACTGCATCGGGCTACCTGCGCATCCGCTAAGTCTATTTGAGATTAGTTGCTAAGGAAAGATTAAGGGCTTAGGCTTGTCCCTGTTTCACAGAGGGAAGAAAACAATGGGGAGAAGCGTGTGTTATGCGCAAGTGAACTCCGCGCTAGGCCCCCAACAGTGGGAACGCGAGGACTCACTACCAGCGGATATCAAAATGGCCTGGCAGGAGGGAAGCACAGGCTCGACGCTAGCAGATGTATCATGCAAATTACGGTGTGTAATGCATCCAATGGTGGAGCAGGGACAAATTTGGATCAGTGAATGAGGAACTCAAGGAAATTAGGAACAAATTGAAGGATCTAAATATGTTGGACCAGGTGACCCACGCGGAGGAAATTAAAAAGCTATCTGAACCTATGGATGAGCTTTTGTATATGGAAGAAATGATGTGGTTACAAAGATCAAGAAACGACTGGCCACCGGAAAGCGTCATGGCACTCGAAGAAGAATAAGATCAGAAAGCTGGAGAATTGACGGGCAGCTAACAGAAGACGTCAAAGAAATGGAAGGTATGGCAACCGGTTTTTTCAAGGGCCTATACCAAGAGGATGATGTTGTGTTGCCTAACGAGCTACTGAGCTTATTGCGCCCTGTGCAAAGACTTCACAAATGAAGAAATTTAGGCAGCTCTTTTTCTGATGGGACCCCTCAAGGCGTCAGAACCAGATGGGTTCCCAGCCTGGTTTTTTCAGAAGAATTGGGAAGTTTTAAAAAAGGATATCCTGACCATTGTGCGTAAGTTTTTCTAATGCCTGTATGCCTGAAGGTATTAATGATACTTCTATTGTGTTAATTCCCAAAATAAATGACCAGAGTTGTTAAAGGATTTCCAGCCCATTAGTTTATGCAATGTGGTCTACAATGTGGTATCCAAATGTTTGGTGAATCGTTTGAGACCCATTCTGGATGAGATCATTTCACCAACTCAAACTGCTTTCATTCCAGGTTGTATGATCACAGATAATGCTCTAATTCCTTTGAGTATATGCGTGCTATTCAGAGAGGGAGCAATGACTGTAAACAGTTATTTGCTTATAAATTGGATCTTTCCAAAGCATATGATCGCGTGGATTGGGGTTTTCTGAAGGTGCTCTAATGCGGCTAGGCTTTCATCGCCACTAGATACAGTAGGTTATGGAATGTGTTACCATTGTACAATACTCAGTCCTCTTAAATGGATCTCAATTAGAGACTTTCAAACCATCCCGCGGCTTACGGCAAGGTGATCCTTTATCTCCATACTTGTTTCTGCTTATAGCTGATGGTCTCTCTACCATGTTACAATAGAGGGTGCAGACTGGCAACTTGCGAGAATTAAAAATATTTTGGAGAGCACCGGGTATAAGCCATCTTCTGTTTGCTGATGACACACTCTTATTCTTTGAAGGAAAGGTCACACAGGTGGAGGTGATAAAGAATGCGCTTTGCCCATATGAGAGGTGCACTGCACTACTAGAATCAGAGCCTGCAGTATCGGCCAAAAACGCCCAGTAATATCGGGCATCTCGGCCGATACTACCTAGACGTTATTAAAAATAGGAGACCAACAGTAGCAGTAGAAACGCCCGCTATTGCTACGATGAACAAAAGATTAAAAAATAGGACAGGCTGGGCTCGGCCCAGCCCGCCTAGCCCGTCAGGCGTCGATCTCGACCCGCCGGCGCTTCTCGGGGCCACCTCCCCGCCAGCAGCCACTTCCCAGGACCGCCTCCTCGCTGCACCGACACCGATGAGGAGCAAGTCACGGCGGGGTGCCGGATCCGGCAGCCTCCTCGCCGGATCCGGTTCTAGGGAGTGGCGGCGCGACAGGAAGCCGTATCCGGCCGGATCCAGCGGAGGGGAGTAGCGGGGAGACGGGGCGCCGTGGATCCGGCTACCTCCTCGCCCTCCGGGATGGCCGGCGGCGCAACAGCGGGGAGGGGCGCCGGGACATGCATTAGGTAGGCCGGCAGCGGGGCGCCAGGACACCGCGTTGGACAGACCGGAGGCGGGGCGGCGTGTCGGGCGGGCCGGAGGTGGCGCGCCGGGAAGCCGGCGGTTGGGCAGGCCGGAGGCGCGCTGGGGAGTGCCGGTGGTGGAGCAGCTACTCTGAGAGAGAGAGAGAGAGAGAGAGAGAGAGAGAGAGAGAGAGAGAGAGAGAGAGAGAGAGAGAGAGAGAGAGAGAGAGTGGCGGCGGGGAAGAGAGAGATAGGAGGGTGGGAGCTGCTGGGAGAGAGACTTAGAAAATTTTCTAACCCTAGCTGGTATATATATATATATATATATAAACGGGTCGATATGGGCTGTGAGTTGGGCTACGGTGCACAATAATATCGGGCCAAAAAGATCATGTCACTATGCCCGATATTACTGTAACATTTTCAATATCGGACATCGGATGACGTCACTACGCCCGCTATTACTGGTTATTTTCAATATCGCGCGACGTTGATGTCATCATCGCCCGCTATTACAATAGGCCCTGCAATAGCGTCGCCCACAATGACGTCAGCGACCACGTACTGTAATAGCGAGATTTCTAGTGCCCGCTATTACTGGAAAATAAGAGATGCTATTGCAGGCTTATTTTGTAGTAGTGCTGGACAGCTAATTAATCCGAACAAATGCTCTATAATGTTCGGGGCGGGTTGCTCTGAGGAGTCTCAAGAGGTGGTGGTGAATGTACCCCAACGCCAGAAGGGCATAGCAAGAAGGATAAATTCAAGCCAACAAAAGAGAGATTGGCAAAACGCTTTGACAGTTGGACTGAGAAATTTATGTCAGCAGGTGGTAAGGAAATTCTGATTAAATCAGTAGCCCAAGGCATCCCATCCTATGTAAAAGGAGTTTTTAAATTGCCGGACACTTTATATGATGAGATAGAGCAAATAATCTGATACTTCTGGTGGGGAGAAGAAGGGGGCCAGAGAAAGGTCCATTGGATAGCCTGGGAGAAGATCATTCAGCCAAAGTTCTTTGGAGAGGTAGGATTTCGAGATATGTGGCTGTTCAACCAAGCTCATTTGGCAAGACAAGCGTGGCGGCTGATTGAATACCCAGACAACCTTTGTGACCGTTTACTAAAGGTGAAGTATTGTCCTAACGGCGAGATGGTGGATACGGTTTTTAGAACTGACGCCTCTCCAACTTGGCATCCTATTGAACATGGTCTATAGCTGTTGAAGTAGGGGCTAATATAGAGAGTGTGGTCGGGCCACAAGATTCAGATTTGGAGAGACCAATGGATTCCACCGGAGCCATCGCTATGCGTCAGTCGACGAAAGGGTCATTGCAGGTTAAGATGGGCCTACCAGTTGATGAAGCCACAGCGGAGGGAGTGGGACATTAACACACTGAGATAATGTTTCGACGAGCATGATGTACAGGAGGTCCTAAGAATTCAGCTACCAGTGAGGGGGACGCAGATTGGCTTGCATGGCATTATGAGAAGACGGGGATATCCATAGTAAGGAGTGCTTACAAGCTCGCCTTACAACTCCGAATGTTGGAAGAAGTTAAAAGGCAAGAAGGTAGTAGTACATGTGCAGACGGTAGCAGAACTTTATGGCGCCATGTTTGGCAATCACCAATTCCACAAAAGGTGAGGGTCTTTGCATGGCGACTAGCAAGCAATGGTTTAGCCACACAAAAGAAAAGGTGCAGCTGGAAATTAACCAAACAAGCAACCTGCCAGATTTGTGGAGCTCAGGAGGAGGATGCATATCATGCAGTAGTCACATGCACGGAAGCGAAAGCATTGCGAACAAAACTGCGCCGAATTTGGGAATTGCGGAACGAGGAACAATTCCATTAATCAGGTCCGGACAGCTGCTGGTCTTACTGAGCACGGTCGATAAAGAGACAGGAGCACGGGTGCTGCTAACCCTTTGGAGAGCCTGGCACTTCAAAAATGACGTTATCCATGCGAAGGTTATAGCGACAATAGTGGACTCAGTGACCTTTCTACAAAGCTACTGGGAGTCGATATCTGTTGCACACCCAGGCACAAAGATGATGAATGCCAAAGGAAAGAGAAGTTGGGTGAACCAATGCAGCCCCGGGCACCAATGCAAAACAAATCATGTCGTATACTTGCCTTATGGGTATACAGATGATGAAGAAATGGATACGCAAAGACATGGTAGCAAATCGGAGAAGATACAGATAAGGGCGATAGGCAACAGATCGGTCTTCGACCAGTCTGGGATAATAGAAGAACCTGTAGACCGGTATGGAAACAAGGCGGATACTAAGACCGGTATACAATGACGTGAGAAGCAAGTTATAGAACAATTTGTAGTCTGATTAGGACTCTGGATCAATAAAGAAAGTTAGAGATAGAATCCCATATATGTAATTCATGTAATAGGCTAGGACTCGATTGTAACCCTAGCTCCCCGGACATATAAGGCGGAGCAGGGACCCCCCCGAAAAGGATCTAAGACTTCGCAATTAGCAAATCGCTAAAGGCAATACATAACATACAGGACGTAGGGTATTACTCTCGATTCGAGGGGCCTGAACCTGTCTAAGATCGTGTGTTCCCGTGTGTTCTGTGTGTTGCACCATCGAATTCCACGCTCGTGAGGGACCGTGTAGTACTAGTGCCGAGTTTAAGACTCGACATTTGGCGCGCCGGTATGGGTCCCGGCGAGTTCCTAGCGAGTTCGATGGCCACTTCGTTTGTCGTCGACTTCGAGCCCGGCTTCAAGATTCGCTTCGGGTCCCTCGACTTTGAAGCCGACTCGGACGGGAAATTGTCGTTGATGAATCCGACTCGTTGCCGGGCCGCTGCTTCTAAAGCGCGATCACCTGCCACGGTTGATACCTCCGATTCAGAGGTTAGCGGGTCCGACGCAGCTTTAGCGCGAAACATCGGGCTCCCTACGCTTATGCCTCGGAACGGTGCCCGGCTACAGCGCAAAGCTGTTCTCCCGAACTGGATACCGATTCCGAGGAAGACGCTCCAGCTCTTCTTCCAAGTGTTCATGACAGGACCTGTTATACGCCAACTCACTCCCGAGGAAGCTGCTGAAGAAGCGACAAGGACGGCGAGAGCTGAAGCTGAACGCAGTCGTCGTGAAGCGTAAGAGGAAAACAGAGATGAACAACCTCCGCCACCTTCAGCCGCGGATCCGCGCACAAGTGCTACTGCTTTAGCTGGAGGAAGCGCCCCTGCGACCGCTCCCCGGCTACGGGCCCGCTATCGGACCAGTCCGGAGACCCGGATGATTCTCCAGGATACAACAATCGACGAGGATCTCACGGTGGAAGACGCCATCGATCTTCCAGCAGAGCTTTGGATTTAAGTTCCATGGAAGTAGAGATGAATGGCGCTCGGGTCTTCACATCGCCGGTCCACAATATTGTGGGAGTGAAACAGATTCTTGAAACAATACCGGAAGAAGTCCTCAACGCTACGCCAGGATTGCGCCGTGCGCTGAATTTAGTTGATGCGGCGGCTCTGCAAACAAACCAGCTCGTCCATGATCGAGCGGAATCCTCTGGTCGCTCGCATTCCCATTCGGAACGACCGACAAGGGCCCGGTCTCGACGGAGCTTCTTCCGGAGGAAGGCTAGCACCCCGGCGTACCCCGATCGCGGATGCACATGAACAAGCTCCCAACCAAGATTTGCGGGTACCGCTCAATGATAATCGGGATGTTCGGAACGTGCTGATTGATCGTCATGCAGAAAGAGTGGAGGAGCAAACGAGACATGAGGAAGATGAGAGGCGACGGACCGGTCATGTGGATGATCGTCCTCGGGATCTTGCCCCACCTCGGCGCAACGGGCCGGCAGCTTCGGCGCCACCCGCCAACGCAAATTATCCGCGCAACGATCATCGAGGGCATGGTAGTAGGCATGCTCATCGAGATGGACGACGCCGTGACAATAGAGACCGGAGAGGGCGAGACAACCGGGACAGAGATGCTGAACCTCGGCGTGCAGTACAATGATCGTCAAGCTGCACCTCCACCTCCGCCTCCATCGCGACATGCAGAACCAGCGAACAATGATCGTCAAGCAGCACCACCACCTCCGCCTCCGCCTCCTTCACGGGACGCGGAGCCGGCGAATAATGATGGACAAGGCGGTTCGGGAGACAGATACCAGGACGACCGTTACTACGACTATTCCGACGATGACAGGGATCGTAATTACCGGCATCGCCCTAGCCGTCGATCTCCGTCACCGGTCCGGACTGGTCCGGAAGATGATGAATATTCTGTAATTCCCGCTTTACGCGAGATTTACGCATCTGCAAATACCCCGGGGATTTAAGCCCGGGGCCATTGACAAGTATGATGGCAAAGCGCCTCCGGCCGAATGGCTCCGCATGTATACCACGGCTATCCGGTCGGCAGGAGGAGACACGTTCGTGCTAGCCAATTATCTACCGATGTGCATGGAGCAGGCTGGACGCTTATGGTTGCAATCCCTGCCCGAGAAATCTATTTCTTCGTGGGGAGACCTCACCAAAAAGTTCGTAGAAAACTTCCAGGCGACTTGTGAGAAGCCAGGAAACTACTTCGACCTCAATAGGCCGAAGCAGAAGCCCGACGAGACCCTCACCGATTTCATCGAGCGATTCTCGCAATAAGAAAGCCTTAATCCCTAATGTTCCCGATCAGCAAGTGATTGCTGCATTTCAAGCTGGCGTCCGGAGTGAAGCGCTGGTTCACAAGATTGGGAGACGTAATCGAAACCTCACCATGACGGCGTCGTAGTGCTTCAAGATAGCAGATGATTACGCTGCTGGAGAATCAAATGTAGTCAATCTGCGCGGGAACAAAGGGAAGGAGCCGAAGCACGACCAAGGCAACCAGCCTGGATCCAGGAATGACAAGAAGCGTAAGGCTGATCACCTTGTTGCAGCTATTGACCAGTCTCATGGAGGAGACCGGCCAGCACCCCCTAAGAGAGGTCCCGCAGAACGATTGTCGTTTGAAACACTTCCGGACGGCCCCTGTATGATCCACAATGGGAATCATAAAGCTAAAGAGTGCTTCCTGTTAAGGCCATTTGCTCAATTTGCCTTAAAGGTTGCACCTCGGCCTGCTTACAGGAATCAGAAGGATGACAAGGGCAAGGATAAGGACCGTGAAGACAATGAGGATGGCGAAGGTTTTGAGGAACCAGCCCGAGAGGTGAACATGATTTATGGAGGCCCGTACGCATACGAGTCAAAGCGGAAGCAAAAATTGTCATTAAGGGAGGTTAATGCTGTTGCTCCTGCAACTCCTGAATATCTTCGGTGGTCCGAGGTCCCCATCACATTTAGCAGGGCAGACCACCCGGAGGTACTACCGAAAGCTGGAAAATATCCACTCATCCTTGCTCCCATTGTTCGGAAGGTGCGGTTGAAGAGAACTTTCATTGATGGGGGAAGCTATTTGGATATCTTGTTCGCTAAGACTCTGCCTGAGCTTGGCCTCGACAGCCGCTGATTTAGAGCGCAGTGTTTCTCCGTTCCATGGTATAATACCCGGGCGGAATAGTTACCCTTTGGGGCAGATTTCTCTACCAGTGACTTTTGGGACGAAGGAAAATTATAGAAGGGAGAATATCATCTTTCGGGTGGCTGACATAGACTCAGCATACCATGCTATTCTCGGAAGACCGGCTCGGCGAAATTTATGGCCATCCCAAATTATCAATACTTGATGTTGAAGATGCCCGGGCCAAACGGGGTCCCGTCATTCCGGGTGATATCAAGACCGCTTATGCTTGTGAGGTGCATAGCACGTAGTTGGCATCCCGGATCAATTCAGAAGTTGAACGTCAAGAAATCGGAGAAGCGGCTGAAGCTTTGGAAGTTCATACAAGGATAGAGGATGAAGTACCGGTCAAGAAGATTGCAAAGGAGAAATTGAAGGCTGATACGGTGGTTTCCAAGACTGTTCAACTTGATGAGTCGACTCCTCTAAGGTCACCCATATAGGGGCTGACTTGGGGGATAAATAGGAAAGCGCGCTCATTCTTTTCCTCCAGGAAAATAGGGATATCTTCGCATGGCAGCCTTCCGACATGCCGGGTGTTCCTAGGGAGAAGATTGAGCACGCACCGTTGGTGCGTCCCGATGCGAAGCCGTGAAACAGAAGCTCCGGAGGTTTGCCCAAGACCGCAAGGAAGCTATCAAGAAAGAGATAACTAGGTTGTTAGCAGCTAAGTTCATTAGGGAGGTGTATCATCCAGATTGGCTTGCCAATCCAAGTGCTTGTACCAAAAAAGAATACTAAAGAATTAAGGATGTGCGTTGATTATACCGATCTCAACAAAGCTTGCCCCAAAGACCCTTTCGCGCTGCCTCGAATCGACCAAGTTGTTGATTCGATCGCTGGCTGCGAACGTCTTAGTTTCCTTGATGCTTATTCAGGGTATCATCAAATACCGTTAAGAGTTGAGGATCGGATAAAAACCGCGTTTATCACCCCCTTCGAGCATACCGCTACACGACTATGCCGTTTGGATTGAAAAATGCCGGAGCTACGTATCAGCGTGGTATGCAACGTTGTTTGGATTCGCAATTGGGAAGAAACGCAGAAGCTTATGTTGATGATATAGTGGTCAAGTCTCGTAAAACTCGAAGATCTCCTCTCCGACCTGGCAGAGACCTTCAAGATCCGCGGAACTTTTCCATGAAGTTAAACCCAGGAAAATGTGTATTCGGAGTTCGTTCGGGAAGTTACTAGGTTATTTGGTATCATGGAGAGGTATTGAAGCCAATCCGGAAAAATTCGGACAATTGTGAACATGCAACCCCGAGTTGTTTGAAGGATGTTCGAAGTTGACGGGCAGTATGGCAGCTCTTAGTCGTTTTATCTCAAGACTCGGGAGTTCGAGGACTTCCGTTCTTCAAATTACTTAAAAAGCAAGACAAGTTTGAGTGGACCAATGAAGCACAAGCAGCGCTTGATCAGCTTAAAGAGTATCTCAAGAATCCTCCGGCTTTGGTCCCGCCGTAGCCCGATGAGGTTATTCAGCTTATATATCTCCGCAACAACCCACGTGGTGAGCACGGTTCTGCGGTTGATCGGAAGGAAGAAGGACATCTGCAATTGGTGCAACACCCGGTCTATTTTGTAAGTGAAGTTCTTACCGAGTCTAAGATAAGGTATCTCCAATTGCAGAAGTTAATATATGTCTGTAGTGATAACTTCTCGAAAGTTGAAGCATTATTTCCAAGCGCATCCCATTGAAGTTAAGACTGGGTTCGCTATTGGAGATATTGTTCGCAATCGAGAAGCAATTGGTCAAGTTGCTAAGTGGGCTATAGAACTTGGCCAATATGAGATTACGTTCTCTTCGCGGACAGCTATTAAGGGACAAGCATTAGCTGATTTCATAACAGAGTGGTTGGAAACACAAGTGCCGCGGGAGATTCAAGCATTGGAGTATTGGGAGATGTTCTTTGATGGGTCCCCGCAGCTTTCAGCGCGGGGCTGGTGTGGTCCTTTTCACTCCACAAAAGGAACCGCTCGTATACGTGTTGCAAATGCATTTTCGAGCTTCAAACAATACAGCAGAGTATGAAGCTTTGCTTCATGGGCTCAGTAGTAGCTGTTTCGTTGGGTGTTCGACGATTGGATATATATGGTGATTCGATGTTAGTGATCAGCCAAGTGAACAAGGTATGGGATGCTCATGATGAACATATGATTGCCTATCGACAAGAGGTTCGGAAACTTGAAGATAAGTTTGATGGTTTGCGCTTTTCTCATATACCGCGCGGAAATAATTCTGCCACGGATGAGTTGGCTAGATCGGGATCTTCGCGACAAGCGGTTCCTCCCGGCGTTTTTCTTCAGTGTTGGATAAACCGTCTATAAAGGTGGAGCCTAAGGTTATTATTACAGAAATTGAAGATAAGGCGGTCTCGTAAAGTCGGAGGAAAAAGCGGTCTTGAAGAACCAGCTCGATAGTACGGGTTTGCCAGGAAAGCCTCGAAGGCGGATTCAATACCGGTGGTATTCAGCCATTGGATGTTATGATTATTGATTCCGATTGGCGTACTCGTATCTTGACTATTTGCAATCTGGCAAAACACCGAAGATAAGGTGGAGAAGCAAAGATTAGAAGTTCGAGCCCGCAGTTATTTAATTCTCGAAGGAGAATTGTATAAGCGTGGGGCTAATATTCCGATGAAATGTGTGTCGCTTTCCGATGGTATTCAATTGCTTGAAGACATACACAAAGGAATTTGTGGAAACCATGCTTCTTCGAAGACATTGGTTGGGAAGATATTCCGACAGGGATTTTATTGGCCAACAAGCAACGGATGATGCGCATAGAGTGGTTAAAAGTTGTCAAGGATGCCGCTTTTTGCAAGACAACCTCATACTCCGGCTCAGGAGTTGCAATTAATCCCAATGACTTGGCCTTTCTCTACTTGGGGGCTGGATATAGTGGGACCTTTTAAACGGGCACCAGGAGGATTCACGCATATTTTTGTGGCAAGAGATAAGTTTTCCAAGTGGATCGAGGCTGAAGCAGCTTACTAGTACAACTACGGCCCACGCAATCAAGTTTTTGCAGAACATTTTTGTACGTTTTGGGGTTCCATACAAGTATTATTACTGATAATGGGCCTCAATTTACTTCAGAGTTCTTCAAAGATTATGCCGAGAGTTTAGGGATCAAGGTGCAATATGCGTCGGTGGCACATCCGCAGAGCAATGGACAAGTGGAACGAGCTAATGGAATGATTTTGACCGGTCTTAAACCGAGAATTTTTGACCGATTGAAGCCTTATGCGGGAAAATGGGTTAAGGAATTGCCCCGGGTGCTCTGGGGTTTGCGCACTAATGTTAGCAGAGCTACGGGACAGTCTCCTTTTTCTTTGGTATATGGATCGGAAGCCATGTTACCTACCGAAGTGAATATGGTGTCAGCCCGGTTCAGTATTATGATGAAGAAAAATATGATGATCGACGTCAGGTTGAATTGATTGCTGCGGAAGAATTGAGAGATCAAGCTCTGATTCAAGCCGCCAAATATCAACAAGGATTGCGTCGATATCATGATCGTAATGTTCGCACGCTGGAATTTCAAATCGGAGATTTGGTTTTGCGGAAGATTCAATCTAACAAGAACAGCATAAGTTGTCACCGGTCCTGGGAAGGACCTTTTTTGGTGAAATCGGTATCCGGACCGGGGCTTATAGGCTTATGACCTTGGAAGAGGAAGAAATTCCAAATTCTTGGAATATTGATCAACTTCGCCGTTTTTATACTTAAAGAGTATTTATTGTAAAGTTTTTCCTATTATAATAAAGTAATTTTATCTAATAATAATATGTTTGTTTTTTGTGTCTCCATACTTTAATTTTGAATTAAATTATTGAGCCAGGGGGCTACTATGATAAAGAGTAGTCTGTGATATTTTGTTATTCTCGCTATGATAAGAGCAGCTCAGTGATATGCCGCTATTCTTGAATAATAAGACCAGTCATTTAGTTAATGGATTGCTGTGATAAGAGCAGTCCGCTGAAATTATAAGCTTGTGTTTAAGACTCGGTATATTCAGGAAAGGATAAAGTATAAGCTTTCTTTTTATGAATACTCATTGGTAAACCGTTGTATTAAGAACAGTTTGGGAAATCTTACAAACTAGCTTTTTTGCTCATGTTATATCATATCTTGAGTAAATAAGTTAGTAAGCATAATGGTGAAACCAGTATTCATAAAACAAGAAAAAGTGACTAATATTCATAAAGCAAACAAGATAGTCGACAAAGATGTTCAAATTCAAAATGGCCCTATTACAAAATCTACTCAAGCAGACCGCTGGAGGTACCGGTATCGACAGTCTGGGGATTTCCTTCGAGCCTATCATCTAGAGTTTCTTCGAATCGAAGAAGTTACAGCTTAAATCTCTCGTCAAGATCTTCGAAGGCAGCTTCTACCGTCTGTCCGGCGGCAACCGCAAGATCTTGAGCATCTTGATCTAGGGCAAAAGCTGCTTGTGCTACATTCGTAGGGACACCCGACGGATCGATCGGAACATCTTCCACCAGTTCAGAAACGGTACCAATGAGCGAGTTCCTTAGCTCATTGAACCGGTCTTCAGTGGTATCGTGGTGGGCACCATCCCGGATAAAATTGAAATCGCAAACATCAACCGGAGTCCACGATTGGATAATGGCGGCAATATGTCCTCCTCCTCGAAGCAGCAACCAGCCTTGAGTGCTCTCTCGATCCTTCTCGGATTGCTCAGATGGCGGACTCGATGTCCATTTCATTGGGATCAATAGTTTGTCCGCCATTGAGGTATTCCGCAGTGCGAACCGTGCCCGCAGTAAGTTCTGAAACAACAAATGTAAATTTAAAGACTGGGTATTGCTGAAGATCGATATGTTCAAGAGATAACATAAGAGTAATAAAGAAAAACGGGACTTACGCCCGTGCCTCGATTTCAGCCGCTCCGAATCTGCCCTTGATGTTTACATTGGATTCTTTCAGCTTCGGGCAGTCTTCAAGGCTTTCTCTTCTCTCGCTTGAGCTGATTTCGCCGCTTCTAATGCTTCCGTCGCTCAGCTTTCAAGCGAGCGTTTTCAGTCTCTAGCATCTTGTTGGAGCGAAGTGCTTGAGCAAGTATGCTATCTTTTGCAGTGAGCTCTCCTTCAAGTTCTCCAATCCGTGCCGCCTGTTGCTCTTCAATACGAGAGCCTTCTTCCAATGCCTTTTCTTGAGCTGCTGTTTTTTCCGTAAGAACTTCTTCAGCCTTTCTTATGAGCAGCAACGAGATTCTCAAGCGCTGAAATCAAAGATAGGATCAATCGAAGAGGAGATGGCGGGAAAAATGTAAAATGTATAAAGGCAATTGTGGTCTAGTGGTGAAGCTTCTAGCTCTCATTCAACAGATTCAAGATTCAAGGCAAATTGAAAATGTTACTTTGATTGATTTGGCGGAGCTTGATGATTTCTTGTCGGCGTTCTTCCATCATGCGATGGGTGTCCCGCAGACCGGCCTCTCTCTTCTCGGAGGTCGTTTTCCTTGGCCTTCGGACCGGCCGTCCGAATTTCTAACTCACCCAATCGTTCTTGATTGGTGTTGAGTTCTTCCCGCAAGCGGGTGATAATTGCAGTCTTGGCTTCGTAGCTTTTCATAAGAACCTAAAAAGAAAAAGAGAGTAAGAAATTTGAAGATTGAAGGGAAGTTGCTTGGAGAAATTATTAAATGGTAGAGATATACTTGGCCGTATTCGGAGAAATTCTTTAAAGCCTCTTCTTCTTGGAGGGCGTCCCATTGAGCCGTTGCGGTAAAAGTCCTTGCTCCGCCGGAACTGTCCACCTTCACTTCTCCGACCACCATTTTGGCCAGTCCTGGGTTCTCCGTAAGACTTACGAGTTGTCCTGGCCCGGCGAGGAATTTCTTCCGCCCGCACCGGTCCCAGTGAGAGCTCCGGAGGGATTTGAAATAAGGTGGCTCGGGGAAGAGGATTGTCGAAGAAGAGCTCTCAACATTGGAGGTTTGCTTTTCAGCTCCCGAGCTTGAGGCGACAGGGAGTTCCTTTGTGAGAGTCGCACTTTGAGCTTCTGTAGTTGGAGTGGCAATAGTGGTGGAGGCGCCAAGAGTGGAACCGGTCCGAAGCATATCCGGGAAGAAGCAAGAACAGGGCTAGGAGGAGCCCGTGAGGAAAATTTGGTTCTTAAAAAGCCAGCTATGCTGGCTTGGAAGCTAGAGGGAACCCCGTAAGAAAAAGCGACCTTAATTAGATTAGAGCAAGGAGCTTTGGGACCTAAGGAGTTTTTTGACAGATTGAATAATTCGAAAAATAATTCAGAAAACTTACGTGGAGGCTTTTTAAAGCCGGTGGAGGTTTTGACCTTTTTGGACGGGCCTTGAGAAACTCCACCACTGCTATCTGCGGCTCTTTTCTCCG
Source organism: Chloris gayana (assembly GCA_031894775.1). NCBI lineage: Eukaryota > Viridiplantae > Streptophyta > Magnoliopsida > Poales > Poaceae > Chloris > Chloris gayana. Next base: position 3,185 of record JAUNZO010000823.1, on the reverse strand, counting down.
CTGGATTGGCTTGCGGAGTTGGAGCTCGATCCCCGGCATCAACAGGACCGGTCCGGTGACCATACCGGGACCGTTTGGGGACATTCGACAAAGGATCGCCGAGGCGTAAGTGCCTTGAGTTTTCCCTAGTGAAGCTTCGAGGATGGCCGGAGCTGCTTGGCGATCCCTTTCGACGGCGTCTTCTTCTCGCCGACGCTCTTCAAGTTTTTGTGCCTCCGAGCGGGTATCGCCGTAAGCAGCAGGAGGGGCGGCAGGTTTACCGATGGTCAAGGCAGTAGTACGTCTTCTTGTACTAGGAGCTTGAACCACGGTCCCAGATTTTGTGATTTTTGGGGCTAGGCTTGGAGGAAGAGGGAAAGACCGGTCTCGTGGATTTTTGAGCCGGACCGGCTTGAACAGCAAGTGGAGCGGCATTATTGGCGTAATCCTCTCCCCAAGTGTCATTAGGAGGAAGAGGAGGATGACTCCTGTAGTTGTCCATTTTCTGCGATTACAAAGATTAAGTCTTTATAAGTAAATGATGGCAATAAGTGATAAAGATTTGAAAAACAGGAAGAAGTACTTACGGCATCACGAGGATTGCATGAGCTGAAAGCTAATGCCACTCTTGTACATCCGGACAGTGTCTGGATTTGGCTGCAGCATCTGTCTAATGCGAACTTCTAGCCGATCCTTGTTGGGGAGGGAAGTTCCGTCCGCAGGCATGGCGGTGTCCTCGTTGAAAAGCCAAGCAGGGTGTTCTTGCCTCTTGAGTGGTTGGACGCCTCGCACTATGAAGCTCCAGAGAATTGTCTCGGCAGCTACGCCTTTGACATCTTTCAAGTATCTCGATGCAAAGCGAGGAGTGCAAGAACTTCATCGTCCTCTTTGAGTTTTTTCCTGGTTTCAGCGGTGGGGAAATTCTTGGCTACCTTCGCATTGAAAGCAGGGAGAGATGGTTGAGGATTGTCACGTAAAAACCACCCTTTTTTCCAGTGAGCTATGCTATTGTTCAAGGATAAAGAGAAATATTCATCCGCGCTCCAAGACTCGGATTCCCACACCACCAACCGCAGCCTCGGCGGTCCGATGATGGAAGCGGCGAACTTGGAACAGATATTGGAACAGCTTGAAGTGGGGGAGAACTCCAAGGAAAGCCTCGCATAAATGAATAAAGAAGGCAATCTGAAGGATGGAGTTAGGGTTAAGGTTCACTAACTCCCATCCATAGAAGAAAAGAAGTCCTCTAAAGAAGGAACAAGCATGGGAGATCGAGGCCACGGAGGAAAAAAGCTTTGAAGACTAGTTGTTGAGATTCATCTATACCCCAGTGGAACTTGGCTGGGGGAAGGGACACTCCAGCTTTAAAATGGGTTGGGGAGGAAGATACCCATCTTTAACTCGCTTCATTCAAAGAGGATTCTCGTGACCTTGCCGGGACCAAGGTCTTGGACTCCAAACGGAAGCCGATCGCGAGGAACAGAGGAAGAAGATGAGGGAACGGCGGTGGATTTCTTCTTGCCCATCTTGAGAGATGAAAAAAGAAAGCTTCGAATTGGTTGATGAAGAAGGAGAGCGTAACAGTAATGAAAGCGAATGGCGGGCGCGTATGAGCTTCGGGAGCAGTGGTTGACCTAGGTCGACTTTTCGTTTTCTTTTATAGACACCTGGGATGGGCCCGGGGCTGAAAAGTTATTGGGCCGTTTTAAGAGGCCCGAGGGATGTCGTGATCGTGCAATTATGACCTAACGGCCATAAGGAAGTTAATGATCTCGTTATCTGCGTTAATTATGACTTAACGGTCATAAGGATAAGCCGTCGTGCTTTTATGAAAGAAAAGCGGTCTGAAAAATAGAAATTTTCAGATAAAAGTTAAAGCCATGCTGAATTCTGTGATTCAGCAGTATGAGAGAGTTAGATTTTACATCACTCAGTTGATAATGGATGCCTTAGGCTATGGGTGTTAATCATCCGGCTGATTATAGGCTTTGGAGACTCGAGTCGTTGTGAGAATATATGGGATAGACTGGTCTGATCAACCAGAATTATGGTTTTTAGTGAAATTTTGATAAGTGAATTATAAGTCTAGACTGATTTAGTCGGTCTATTATGTGAAATTGGTAAAAACATACAGAGGATAAGAAATTATAGCCGGTATGACCGGTCCTGGAAAATATGTTCTTAGCAAAAAATTGCTGAGAGGGATGTGATTTAGTGGAAAATAACCAAACGTAGTCTCTCAGAAAGACTCTTGCATTATTTGTGATCCTCAAATGATACAAGAGTCGGGGCTATACTTAATTAGGTGCACCTGACCGGTGCACCGTATTCAAGAGCGGTCTGCAAAAATTTCAGGAAGCGGAAAATGATAGAATTTGAAAGAAGCAATCTGTAGCAATTGGATATTGAAGGAAATAATGAAGAATCAGTTAGTGGACTCTTGCATTATTTGAAAGAAGTTCAAATGATCCAAGAGTCGGGGCTATACTCAATTGGTGCGCCTAGCCGGCGCACCGTGAGAAAGATAGGCTATGATTACCTAATTAGGTGATATAAAAGGTGAAAAACAATAATTTTTTCGGGCTTCTTGTTAAAGCACTTATGAAGAAAAAAGAACGAGTTTGTAGCAGATTGGAGTTCTTTTTAATTTTACCATGAATAAAGACCAACAGTGCAGAAGACCGGTTAGTTTTATTCAAGGTTAAATCAAAAATTACTCGGGGCTGCTGTCGTATACTTGCCTTATGGGTATACAGATGATGAAGAAATGGATACGCAAAGACATGGTAGCAAATCGGAGAAGATACAGATAAGGGCGATAGGCAACAGATCGGTCTTCGACCAGTCTGGGATAATAGAAGAACCTCGTAGACCGGTATGGAAACAAGGCGGATACTAAGACCGGTATACAATGACGTGAGAAGCAAGTTATAGAACAATTTGTAGTCTGATTAGGACTCTGGATCAATAAAGAAAGTTAGAGATAGAATCCCATATATGTAATTCATGTAATCGGCTAGGACTCGATTGTAACCCTAGCTCCCCCGGACATATAAGGCGGAGCAGGGACCCCCGAAAAGGATCTAAGACTTCGCAATTAGCAAATCGCTAAAGGCAATACATAACATACAGGACGTAGGGTATTACTCTCGATTCGAGGGGCCCGAACCTGTCTAAGATCGTGTGTTCCCGTGTGTTCTGTGTGT
>JAUNZO010000822.1:0-119876 GCA_031894775.1 Chloris gayana | reverse complement strand
TTGATTTACTCTCTTATAGTTAACGACGATATCATTTTCGCAGTGACAATTGAGATAATCCCGATTGTGTATAAATCCAACTGGACCTTTTTCTTTTCTAAATGAAGGAAAAAACAAGCAAAGAAAAAAGAAATTTCTAATGTTGTTGTAAGATCTTACATTGAGCCTACTACGCAGTCTGCAGTGTCATGATCCTTGTCTGGGCTTAAGACTTTTGCAAGGTCAAAGTTAGCGATTCTTGGGTTCAGGTCACAGTCCAAGAGAATATTGCTTGGCTTCAAATCTCGATGGACAATTCGATGTCTAGAATGATTGTGCATATAATCTACACCTTGAGCAATTCCTTGAATTATTTGAAATCGTTTAGGCCAGTCAATTGTTGGACTAGCTGTCATGCGCACTGTAAACCAAGAAGCTTAAGCATCAGCTGAAGAGAACAAGCTAGGTGATCGAAAGATAGAAATGATAAAACACATTAATTTACTATATTGTATATATTCAGAATGTTTAATCGGGATGGTTAACATACCAAAGATGAGGTCCTCAAGACTCCCATTTTCCATGTATTCGTAGACCAATATTCTTTCGCTTCTTTCAGCACAGAATCCTACAATCTTCACAATATTCTTGTGTTGAAGCTTTGGAAGAATTTTAACTTCGTTTTTAAATAGCTCATATGCACTCATACTCAGTGGTAACTGTTGACCATATGTTGACATTGTAAGTTTTCTTAGTGTAACATCATTGCCATGTAGTTGACCCTAGAAAAGGAAAAGGCCATGAAGTAAGTATGATGAAATTTCGGTAATTCGAAGAAAGCAAGAGTCAGTTAACATAAATTACTGTTACCTTAAACAAAGTGGCCAACGGGCCTTGTTCAATTTGGTTTTCAAATGAGAAGCCTGCTGTCGCTATCATTAACTGAGAAAGACTGAAGTTTTCAACCCTGCTTTTAGAAAAAAACATACTATATGTAGATTCTAATAGTTGCATATAACGATAGATTTATAGTAGATAGAGAGAGACCTATGACCATCCTGAGTATCTGGCTGATTCTTAAGGGACCATAGGACATCTTCTTCAGCTCCCTGACAAAGTGCACAACGCAAGACTAAGAATTATAAAGTTTAATTCCTCAGGGAACAATCATACCAAGAAACATACCGCTTGGTCACGAATGGCGGCGCCGTTGATGACATGTACGAGGAGGCGTGTGCTGTCAAGATGGCTGATGATTGGGAAGAGCCGGAGAAAGGAATCTATTCTTCCCTGCACCTCTCGCAGCCTGGCAGCCCTTTCTCCGCCGGCGAAGAACTGCCGGACATAGCCACCGCGCTGGCACGACTGGACCAGCTCGCAAGCGTGCCGGAGCGTCTCGTGCAGATCCAAGAGTGGAGCCCTTGTTTCCGGTCGCTGCATGATCGCCGTCCCAGGTTGCTCCTCCAAGCTTTTCAGGAGCTCGCGGATCTGCTCCACCTGTTTGGCAAGCTCCAGGCAGGTTTTCTTGTTCTGGATTGCTGCATTCGCCGCGCGCACGATCATCGTGATCAGCGTTACAGCGTCCACGCCGGCCAACTGGCTGAGGCCATCCATCGTTGTGGCGATGGTAGTTCGCTCACTTCGCTGCTCTCTCTCTCTCTCTCTCTCTCTCTCTCTCCAATGAGTGAATGAATGTGTCTATCTGTATCGACGACGCCTCCACACTAAGAGGTTCTCAAGCGAAATAAACGAACGTTGAATCCGTTGTCCCTATGAAGTTAGGCACTCGCTAAGTAGGCAGCAGATTCATTGCACCATGCGGACATTTCTATGAGCATAACACGTTTTCTGACAGTTTAGGTAATAAAGTCAACGGCGGAATCAACGTACTGCATGGTGGACTGGGTGATTATATTCAAATTTCTCTGGCTGTACTGTGGGAAAACCCAATCTCTTGTTTCACATTCCGTGGGAGAAATCCGGATGGCCAGGCAAATTCTCGCCAACTGCTAGTTTCTCTCTAGTATTTTCTATCAAAATTAGTAAATCTACCACACGTAGTTATGTGCATAGTCTTGGTACCTTGTTGTAGAAATAAGCTAATATAATCTAACTTCGACTTGTATCAATCAAACTTTTCAACGATTTGATTGAAGGCTCAGTTGATTGGAAAGGACATACACTTTCCTTGTGCCTTTCTTTCCGCCGTTTTCTTTGATTCGGGTCACGCACTAATATTATCGATCTGACTTTGTGTCTTTGTATTTCAGACAAAAACTGATTATTCATTGGCATTAGTTTTGTTCCATAAGCTGTAAATAAGTATTTGACATTATGGATGTCTTTGGTTCCTTTTTATTAAGAGAAAGGTGAGTTATCTATTATTGTTTTATTTAACAGTCAAAAGGAGCTACCATGTTCGCCCTGAAACTACTACGTTAATCGAAAAAAATCTCTAAACGATTGAATTTTATGAAGATTAAACAGTTGAGATGACCTAAACCAACCATGTCTGACTCCCCTCTCACAATAGGCGGTGTCAACTCTATCATTTAAATAAACTAATGTGACGGTCCACGCATCTGCGCGGTTCTTATCAACATTTTAATTTCATTGTCAAAATATAATATTTCTTTGGATACATTGTAGTCGATTTTTTGTTCATATATCTAAATTAATATTATTACAAAATTATTGTTATTTATTGTTTTGGTATAATTTCACCATGTTTATTTATATAAAAATATATCTGAACACAAAAATAGAGAGAGAGGGCGTGGAAACTTAATAAATTGATAGATTGTGACCTTTTTTACCATTATAATATTTCTTTGCCTATATTTTAGTTGAATATTTGCTTATATATTAATTTTTTGGTACGATCTCACTATATTTATTTTGTAATATATAGAAAATGGAAGACTGATCTTGTATGTACAATGGTGCGGGAGGAAATGCTCTCCTCTATTTCAAAAAAGTTACCGTCTTTGTTGAAGCAGCTAAGCAAGCACGTTGAAAGGAGGGGTACACAACATATCTATTGCCCATGTTCGAGGTGCAAGAACTTGTTTATGTATGATATACCAGAGACAATCCGTGCACACCTATTGGATAATAGATTTGTTAAGAACTACCATATCTGGACCAACACGGCGAAACACAAACACATGCATAAGGTAGCACCGAGCGAGTGATAAGTGCAGAGTGGAACACCGAGCGGATAAGTGTAGAATGTCATAACGAAGAAAATGCAACAACTGGAGGAGGACACAATGATGATTTTCATGTGGACCATGACAATGATGGTTTCGATAATGGTCCGGATGTGGAGGAACTATTGGGTTACATTGGTCGTGAGAACTTAATGAAGGTTGTGATAAGGATTGCACGGTCTTGCGGGCAACCTTAGAACTTGTCACTCTTAAGGCAAAGCATGGGTGGTCGGACACAAGCTGCAACAAGCTTTGCAACTCTTAGCAAAGTTATTTCCGAAACCTAACTCGTTGCCCGCCAACACATATCATACAAAAAATATTATCAGCCTTGACACTAGACGTACAAAAAATACACGCTTGTCCGAACCACTTCATATTGTACCGCAATGGTCATGCCAATAAGAAAAGATGCCCAACATGCAACGCGCGTCGGTACAAAACTAATGATGATGGTGATGATGGTCGGGGAAAGATTGGACAGAAGAGGAAGAAAAACACTTCGGTGGTGCAAGAGGTCAATGACAGAACATGTGGTACCTTCCGATAATCAATCAATTGAAACGTCTTTTTGCAAATGCTAGGTATGCTAAACCGATGACATGGCACAATGATGTTGATGGGCACAAGAAGGATGTGATGATTCGTCACCCTACCGACGCTCGACGGTGGAAGAACTTTGACATTAAATATCGTGATTTTCCTCTAGAAAGAAGGAATGTAAGAATAACCTTAAGTACGAGATGGAATGAATCGTTTCGGTGAGATGACAAACCCATATAGTTCTTGGCCGGTGCTTTGTTGCATATACTATATTCCTTCGTGGTTGTGCCACAAGAGGAAGTATCTTCTACTAACTACACTGATTTTTGGCCCGAAACAAATTGGCATTTACATTAATGTCTTTCTTGAACCGTTGATGGAAGACATGAAAACATTATGGGAACAAGGGGTGGAGGTATATGATGCATACAGAAAGCAAAGATTCACCCTATATGCAACCGTTCTTTGAACCATCGGTGACAACCCGGCGCGCTTGGATCTAAATGGCTAGATCAAAGGAAAGACAACATGTTTAACGTGTGTGGACGAGACCAGATCGTTGTACCTTCCTTTTTTGTATAAGGTGGTGTATGTAAAGCATCGACGATGGCTATCAAAACGGCACAATTATCGTCAAAAAAGTACGATTTTGATGGCACAATTAAGACAGGGCTGACTCCGAAACTTCGAGATGGTTTGTGTTTGATATGGTCGGAAACATCAAATATACATATGGAAATAAGAAGGGGAAGAAAGGAAAGAATAACGATAGGGAGTGCCATTTAAAAAACTATCAATATTTCATCGGCATTTAAGCTATTGGAAGGAGTTGGAGATTACCCATGCCATGGAACCTATGCATGTCGAAAAGGGTGTCTTTGACAACTATAATGGCACATTTATGGATATTCCAGGAAAGACAAAGGATGGACTGTATGCACGAAGAGACCTAGAGAAGTTAAACATAAAGCATGGGCTTCACCCTAAGCCAAGATAGAATGGAAAGTACTTCCTTCCACCAGCTAGTTGCAACCTAACGATCGAGGAGAAAACGTTCTTCTGCAACTGTCTACGAGGAAAAAAGTAACCACAGGTTTCTGCTCAAACATAAAGAACCTCGTATCAATGAGTGACTTGAAGATAACACTACTACAAAATGAGCTAGCAATATCATGGCCCATTTTCCAGTAATAGCGGGCACCCGAAAAATGCTATTGCTAGCTCACATTGCCGACGTCTTCAAGGTGCAACGTTATTGCAGGGTCACCGCAATAGCGGGCGATGATGACGTCAGCAATGACAACGCTATTGAAAACTGGGGTGCCCTAGTAATTGCGGGCACTGGTAACGTCACCAGCTGGCCGCTATTGCAGAGCTTAACCTGTAATATTGGCCACACGATGACGTCACTATGGCCCGATATCACGAGGTTAACCTGTAATATCGACAGCTGTGTGACATCACCGTGACCGATATTATAGGCTCACTATAATATCGTCACCCTAGTGACGTCATCTTGCCTGATATTATTGGTAACAGTATATAAATTCGTCCCCTTCCTCCCGACAGGAGCTCTGTTTCGCGAGCTTTTGGACGAGTCTGTCCATACCGAGGGTGGAAAAATCCAAAAAAGAAGGGGGAGGGGGGGGTTTGAATATGTTTTTTTTGGAATTTTTTTGCATGTATTTGTTTGGTGTTTGACCATAGTTTTAGCCTTAAATTTGATGATTACTATTCCTATGGTTCGGATCCACTTTTTTACCTAAAAATGGCATGTTTAGTGCTCCCCATGCCTCTTATAGGTTGTTTATTACTTAAACTTATCCTCACGATACCTCTTATACATGTATTTAGGATTTTTATATATAGGGATCTAGTTTTAGATCTAGGTTTTATTCATAAATCTAGTTTTTTTAAAAAAATATTAATTTATGTCATCACTTGATTATTAAATTTTGAATTAGGTTTTAATTTCACTTTTTAGAATATAATTATTGTTTTTGTCTAGATTTTAAATTATTATTCATTTCTTTATTTATGATACATATATAGAAGATGGAAGATCGATCTTTGATGTACACTCGGTGGATACAACACTCATGAATGTCATAAGATGCTTTTGTTATTTCTCGCTATCGCAATCGGGGTTATTAGGCAACCTTATATAAAGTTGGATGTCATATGGATGTGTCATTTTTCGAATTCAATATCTAAGAAGGTCATAAGCCTTAATGAGGTTGAAATGATACGTAAAGAGATGATAGAGAACATGTGCCAACTACGGATGTCCATGCCAGTTTCTTTCTTCAATCTAATGGAGCATTATATGATTCACTTAGCTGATCAAATTGATGTTCTTGATCATGTTTACTTGCATCATCTGTTTCCAATCGAGCGATATATGTCCATTCCGAAGGGGTATGTCCGAAATCGAGCTCACCATGAGAGTTCCATAATAGAGGCATATAGAACCAAGAAGATCCTTGAGTTTTACAACAATTACAATGAAAATGGAAAACCAATTGGTCTACCGGTGTCACGCCATGAAGGAATACTTTTTGGTAAAGGAACCACCCGAAAAAGGACATATAACGATGAGAAATTCGAATTGGTGACTCAAGCACATTCCAACCTACTTCAACGAGTTACAAATTATTGAGCCATACATTCAAGCAACACCTGTAGCAACTTCGTGACCAAAATGAAAATAATTACTCAAAGGATTGGATCATGAAGGAGCACAAGAAAAACATTCCAAGGTAGTTCAAGAACTAAAAATTTCCAGTTGGTGAAACAAGAGATCAACGAGATGTTGTATCTTTTGGCTGATGGGCCGCAACTCGTTAATTACAACATGGCAAGGCTATGATATTAACTGGTTCACATTTTACAGTAGGGAAAAGGACAAAAAGAGCCAAAATCAAAATAGTGGTGTCACCGTAATAGCAGAAGACAACACGTTGACAGGAAACACATATTGTAGATATATTGACCAGATTTGAGAACTCACATATGGCACGATCCTATAGATACCAATATTTAAGTGTCAATGTGTAAAACACCCACAAGGTGTAGAGGTAGATGAATATGGCTTCACCCTTGTGTCCCTCAATAATGTAGGTCATAAAGATGACCCTTGGGTACACCAGCAATGTGTTGCACATGTGTTTTATATACTAGAGGCCGAACACGAGAAGAAGAACATTGTGATGTCCGGAAAACAAAGAATTGTTGGTGTTCGAAATGTTAAAGACCCGGAGGAGCACAACCAATTCGACGATGTCTCCCTCTTTGCAGATATGAACAAGTTAAAGATGCTTCAAACATAACTCAGCTATTCAAGATTTCCTCCGTACATGGGCGCTGATGAGGACGGTCAAAACAGAAAATTGGTGAATGGCTAGTTGAGACAATGGTGTATTATTTTTAAAAGACCAATATTTCAATATTATTCACATGGTGACACTTTTGTAAAACACATTTCATATATTATTTTGCCTCTACCTCAATTTGCTGATGTAATTAAAATTTACGAGATTATTACCACTTTTAAAATATTGATTTGGTACAAAATTTATGAGATTTATGCTCACTTTTATTAAAATTCAATTAAATATATCTGGCTTCAGCAATTCAAGATATTACTTTCCTTCTAAATCAATTTACAGGTTTTATTTATTATCTACTTAATTATAAAGAATGGTTTTAATCAAATTCAACAAAAAAATTCAAGATATCATAGATATTAATTATAAAGATTTTCATTAAAAAATTGTGTGCCCAACTACTAGTGGGCCACCACTACTTAGGTGTGTTGTTTTATTTTCCTAATGTAACAATTTAAAAAAAGAAAAAAATAAAACATGTGGGGCCGACATCTCATTGGACTGGGCCATATCAACTTAGTTTTAGAAAACAAATAAATATAAATTTATTTAATATATATTTATGTAAAACGAATACATATTTGTTATTTTTGAAACTAATAATTTCAAAAAGAAAACATTATGGGCCCATGTACTAGTGGGCTACCATTACTAGAGCGAAATTTTCTTTGTCCCGTCGATCGACTACTAAATTCAAGACTTGTTTATAAGCAGTTCACGTTCGTGGGCCCACGGGCCAAGTGGCTCAACATGCATAGCTCGGACCAGACAGCCCACAGTCAATTAGGGGAGCTCAGAACGGTGGGCGCGCTCCGGTTTTTAAGCTGGGCGCGCCCACCCTGGGTGGGCGATGTGGTACTGGTACTAAACATCCCCACCCAGGTGACTGGTGGCCACCGTAATATCGGCCGGCTCACGTCGGTTGACCGATATTACAAGGTGTCGTCTCAATGACATGTGGGTCCACCCACTGTAATATCGGCCGCAATCGAGCTCACGTCATTGAGACGGCGTACTATTAATATCGTCCGGCGCACTCGAGCTAATTGGCTGCGGAGCTCCTCCTCCGCAGTCTCTCACCGGCGCATTTGGAGCTCAGCTGCTCTGCTGTCGACACTGAGCTCGTCTGCGCTCATCTCCTCTCTGCCCGATATCGTGTCCTCTCTGAAATTTTGGTGATAATGTCTGAAAAATTTGTTGATAATGCCTGAAAGTGCTTACACCCTTGGTGACAATGTTAGTGATATTAGCCTGCACATTACTTGCACACTGTCTATCCTAGGCTTGTTTGAATATCCTAAATGAGTTGAAACCTAGGGCTGCATGTATACGTCATTCTCTTAAACAGTAGTTTCATTGTGAATCATGATAATGGGGTAATCTAAAATATAGAGTTTTTATAAGCCATTCCATCATAAAAAATAAAAGAATCTCAGTTGTACTATGTTGTCCTTTTCATATAATTTCAACGTTGTCCATGGATCAATGCATGTTTGCCATTTTAGTTGATGAATAGTCTAATTATTATATTGTAGCACAAAGATTCTAAATTTCACAGAAACTGCTGTGTTTCCCTTGATTTAGTTTCCATTTGAATATATGCTCATTTCGAATATATGCTTGCAAAGTCATTTAGTTTCCTTTTGAATATATGCTCATTTTCAATATATGCTTATTTGAATATATCTAGCCATCTATTCCGGGTGTGAACAAATAATGTGTTGCTTATTTGATATTTCTCAACCTAGTTCAGATTATGCATTGGCCACCTATGTATTTGCTAACTATCTATAGCTACCAGAAATTTCCTCGATTTTCTCCTCTCCTCACCATTTCCTCTATTTTCTCACAATTTCCTCTATTTTCTCCTCTCCTCTTTACCTCTTTCCTCTATTTCTAACACTTTCCACAATTTCTCTCTCGTTCCTCTATTTTATAAAAAGTTCAGGTGCTATATCCTTGATCTAGCTATGTAGCAATGCTCGATGATGAAAGCGTGCTAAGTGAGATGAGTGTGGAAGCATGGACCACATCCTCGGACATCGGAAACATGTGAACATATGAGTCTAGGACCATATAGCGTTGGAAGGCCGTTGATTCGACAACTCGCAGTGAGAGCCACTTTTTGGCAAATGATGACTTTTTTTATAAGCATCTTTATATATAGGACAAGGGGTAGATGGGGGGATCAATATAGAATGTAGGGTGTCTTTCGTTAGGAAGGTAGGTATAAAAAAATGCAAGACATACTCGTAACTCGTACAATCCCGAGTAGACATGGTCGCATGCTTGGGTATCTACCGGAGCTTGCGGGGGTCTAGGTCCTTGACTCGTTAGATTATCTCCCGAGCCAATACAAAGACTTCTTAAATGTCCTAGACGAGTAAGTTCAAGACTTTTCTTAACACATAGACTTTATGATATCTTACTAAGTTTTTGGCTTTTTTTAACGAGTGCATATAAGTTTTACATCGACCTTGGTGGTGAGAGGCACCCTAAACGGAGGAGGGCAATGTTGCACAAAATAAAATTCCTGGTACTATTATTGAGTTGTACTACATTTTATTTTATTTTGTTCATGTCTCCTTGTAATGCATCTTACTATTCTAATTTGTTTGAAGCAGTGTGCAAAACAACCTCGTGGGAGCGTGTATTGTGGCTACTATATGTGTAGTTACATATCCGCTAACAAAGGGACCTACACCACTTTCCTTACGGAAGATCCTCTCGTATGGAGAAATGTAAGTACAGAAGACTTTGCTTTAAATATTGCTATAATTATTTGTTTACCTATAAAATCTGTAATAATTTGTCAATTCTATGTCCAGCCAACGAAGTATCCACCGAAGAGTAATTCCCACATCGAGACTAGTGTTCTCGAACTAAATGCGGCTATGTTGCTCCACTTCATGTTTCGGGAGTTCGTGCATTTCGAAGGTGCATATCATGATCCCACTAGTGACATCGGGAGGGATGAATTACTTCGTGATTACCAAGGCCGAGGAGGAAACACTGAAGCAACTTGAGCCAAAATGGTCGCATAAACAGTAATGATTTGTATTAAATTTGTTACTTTTTGTTCCATATATATATGACTTGTGTTATGAATGATGATTTGAGACCGTTTTGATGTATGTATAAATGTGAATTATGATTTGGTTCAGTGTGAATTCTGTACGTCAATGAATAGCTTATGTATATGAATTTACTATTTGTGAATTAAATTTGAATTTATGACTTGGGGTTTAAAATAAAACATAATTATTCTATTTATTACAAACAACACTATAATATTGGGCTTGCTGACATCACCAAGGACATTATTGTAGTGGCGCACAACAAAAACGGCAAGCTGACATCACCTTGGCCGATATTGCAGTACACACAGCAATATCGGTCGTGGTGATGTCAGTTGGCCCTTATTACAGATACACCACATCAATATCGGGTGGTATGATGTCATCATGCCCGATAACGTTTACGTAGTGATGGCCGTTTTGGCCGTTATTACAGTGGGAAAATGCCCATTATTACATGTCATTATTCTAGTAGTGTACATTCACTATTTTATCATAATTATATTTTCTTAAATATTAATTTCCATTTGATTTTTGTCTTAAAAATATTTTTAGGTAGATGTTCTTTTGTTATTCATGTTAACAATGTTGGTAAAGTGCTGAGTGGCATGTGTTGGTGTACTAAGCGCCGGGATAAGGTTACGCTTAGCACACCGGAGACAAGATACGAAATATGCAAAGTATAAAGGGACAAGTGGCGAGATAACATCTCTTGATAGCGAAGTTAACTCCATGATTACATGTGTCTTTACAGATGACCCTTGACCTCTTTTTATAGTCATGGGGAGCCACAACTTTACATAACCAATTTGCCCTCGGCCAACCACTTTTGGTACAACTACGAGGCAGCAACCCTAGGGGCAATTCCATCTTCCCGCCAATCTTTGTGCAATTGGCGGCCCACATGGTGCCATGCTGGAGCGCACTGCTCGAGCAAAGCCACGCTTAGGCCCTTTGGCTTCGCATGGGCGTCGATCCAGCTGGTTTGGATGACTTCGCCTCGGTACTTCATGTGGTGCCATCACCTTGCAGCTCCGTTGATTTACCTACGCGTTCATTAAGACTCGAAGGGATTAGTGCTAAAAATAGGCAACATGCTCGGGCCTCGCAGGCCTGGTGGAAAATAACCGGGAGAGGCGAGCACTTCACGAGAAGTGAGCCCCACGCTACACCCCAACACCATCCATGAATTCGTTGTCCTAGAGTTTGTACTTCTATGCTGTAGTGAAACCATGCCAATTATTACTATCCTATGCCTCTGCCAGGGAGTTATCTAAACTTGTGCGTAGTGCTTTACCTACAATATATATAATTAGGCAACGTATCCTATGAGAACCAACTTCGTGTCGAACTATGAGAACTACAATCTGGTCCACATGATCTTGATCTAAGGGGGCACATAGAAAGAGGTGGGAGGGGGATTTGCAAAAGTATGATTAAGTGGACGGTGATTTTACAAACCCCCTCCTTCCTGAATTCATGCACCCCTTAAATAAGATTATGTGATCCAGATTATAGTTCTTATAATTCTCACACGAAGCTGGTTCTTATTGGATACGTTGCCATATAATTATTGTCTCCGTCGTTCAAAAAAATAGTCAAAATTGCCGGGGATTGTAGATATACATGCTCTATTTTTGCACCTATGTAACTAAAGTTAATATTAAAGGGCAGTTTACGGTTCATTCCAAATGATTTACTTATTTCAGCTTATGCAGACCAATTTTATGATTAAATTTGCAATAATGTTGAAATTATTATAAGAACAAATTTTTACAAAGTTTAAAATAAATGAAAAATAAATATCACTGCATGATGTATAAGTCTGGATGGAATTGCCACAAGTGCTTGATCTAGTTTGCTCGAAGGTGAATGTGAGTTTCTTTATCTTTAATGTTCTTGTAATTTGGAATGAATGCACCAAGTTTTGGTGCATCATTATGGAACTATAACCTTTTCTCATCTCTCTGGTCGACGATAATCATGTTATGTATTATCATGCAAGCCCACAAATGAACAAGCCCATGAACAATAGGAAAAGTTGACGAGTAGAGCCCAAATGCTCATTCAACATCCTTTCTAAACGTGTATATTCACTACAACAAAACAGCATTATAGCTATCACTAAAAACCACGTAGCGGCGGCAGCTAAAACACCCGTCGTTATAGTTCTGGAACTATTTTTACCGCTGGTTCATATTATAGGCTGTCGCTACATATTGATGTCTTATTTGTAGGGGTGGTCCACATTATAGGCCACCCCTACCAATATGTAAATGGGCTGCTACAGCCTTAGCCCAATAAAATCGCTATAGATACAAAGTAACCCTAACCAACGGTCGTGCCTCCCTTCTCTCTCTCCCCAACTGTGCCTCCTACCACGCACCCCGTCCTCCCTCTTCCCGGTCGCACGTCTCTCCTCTCTCCTCTCTCCTCCTCCGTCCATCCACCACACCTCCCTCCTCGCCGAATCACGGCTCCTCCTCTTTGGCAAGTGCAAGGTGGCAGCGGGGCCGGATGTTGCCAGCATGCAGCCCTGTGGTGGCGGAGCGGAGCTAGGCATCGCGCGGGATCGAGGCGTCCCTAATCACCACAGCGGGGTTCCTTCTCTCTAGTGGACACAATGTTTGGACCTGGCTAGAGATTGACTGCAACAACCCTATGATGGCTCCACGCGACCAGGGTGACCGGATCCGGCCACCCCACTTCTTCGATGGCTGGTGGCAACCTGGGGTGTCCGGATCTGGTCAACCACCTTCTCCCGTGGCAGGCAGCGCCTTGAGGTCGGCCAGATCTAGGGCCACCCCTCTCCCACGTGGTCACTGCGGTGGTGGTGTAGGGTCGGAGCGGGGGACCCGAGCACACGACGGCGGTGAGTAGCGTCTTGTGGGCCAACATGGGCCCACTTTTTATATTTTTAATGACGACGGTAGCGGCAGGATACTTGGTTCACACCACTAGAGTATGTTGTTTTTAGCTTCGAGGCCATAGCGGCAGGTGGCGTGACCCACTGCTAGAGTGCCTTTTGGCTCATCCGCGGCTATAGTCGGTTATTCTTCTAGTGATTGCCATGGCCAAATATTTTCTCTTATTACATTGTGGCACATGAAGGACCTTTCCATAAGTGTCCCATGATGGTATATGCCATAGATAAGAACTCATGGAATAATCATTTCCATTGATATTGTAATTAACAAGTGGGAACATTGAGGTCACTGTGAGACCCTTAGTAAGCTTGTAAATATAGGAGATCTTCGAAGAACATTGAGGTCATCTGTGAGACTCGGGCATTCCAAAGAATGCATGCCATAAATAAGCATGTGTAGAAGCATGTTGGTTGATCATACACACCTATTTATATATCGCAAGTGGACGGTGTACAATTGTAGTGTTTTGTTCCTTAGAGTATACCAAGATTCATCGAATCCACGTAGAGTAGTGGAAATTAAGCAATATTATTAGAAAAGGTTAAGTTAGTTGATGTGATCGTGAGAGAGAGAGGAATGGGCGCCGATAGGCACGATCGAGTGTCGGTCGACGCATTGGTGGCAGTGGTGCCGATCAGCGCGCACGGAGGTGTCAATCGGCGCGAAGGCTTTTTCATCTCGGAGGAATCAAAGAATGCATCTATCACGAGAGGGCTTGAAGAAAACACAAATTCAGAAGGCCAGAAGAAAGCTTATGTGAATTAGCTAGATATTTAATAGTTGAGATCATAACCACAAAGCATATTTAAATAGTGCCATAAAAGGGTTTTACTTTGATAAGAGAATATATCTAAGCGTACTGAACTATCTAAGCGTACTTAGCGCCTTTCATATATCTGTTGTGGCCAATCGATTAGTCGGATATCACCTCTACCATACTTAACTATCTAAGCACGCACATCTAGCCCTATCACGACTAAACATACATTTCTAGCATCATTATGTAAATATGATTCATACACAGTCCAAATAACTAACCTACTATTCACCATAATTAAGACAACAATCTAAATACTTAGACTTGAACTAAGCAATTGGATCAAGCACGGGTAAAACCATAAAATCCCGATCATCAATACACCAAAACCATTCATCAACATATTCAATCATCTTACACATACATAGTAAGAGATTCATCACCATCTAGATGGCCTACCTTGAAACTCCAAGCGTACGATATTGCAGTCGTCGACTTGGCTAGATTAGCTAAGTTAAATCTAGCAACTAGAGGTCGATGAATGATGGGGCAAGCCTCGGTGGCTCTAAACTCATGAGATTTGGTGTCCCTCTATCGATGTCCGACTATCCTAGGTTTATACAAGTATATTTATAGGGCTATGACACGTAGAATAGTTGATTTCTAGGAGATCACGGAAAGTGTCGATTGGCTCCTCTCGTGTCTTGCTCGATGTTTTCCCCGAGTTGGTTCCTGAGTCTTGCACAACTTCCATGTGGGCCTATTCTATTGGATCATTCGAGATAATTTCTTGCTTTGCATGTTTAGATCCTTGAAGCTTTCCTTATCTCTTCCTGACGAATATCTTCAACTATCTACGCAATTAACTTTGTTTCAACAGATAATGTACGATGGACCTGCCTTAATTGGGCCAAATATCCCTCGTGCCGATCGGCACCTGTTGGTCATATCTACGCACCCACTTATATACCGCAAGAGGACGTGTACATTGTAGCACTTTTTCGAATCCATGAGGACTAATGGGAATTAAATAATATTAAAGTAAAAAGATCTAACTACGCTATTGATGGCTGTGAGGTTGTGAGTGTTGGTGGCTTATGTGCCGATTGGCGCACTAGACGTGCTGATCGGCGTAAAGGCTTGTGGTGCCAATCAGCGCAATAGTTGTGCCGATCGGCGCGCTTGGCTAATCTAGACCTAGCAACATCGACCTGATTAGCTTGAATAAAGCTATGTGAGTAGCCATATATCTACTTGTTGAGATCGTAACCTGGAATTCTAATTGCATAGCATCATAATGGGTTAATTACATAGATCAATTACAAACCTTAGATCAATAAGAACACCCCTTCTTTTCGAGAGATCCTCAATTTATCGTTGCCGAGAGCAATCCCTTAATTACGCAACCATCTTATCCTATGTCGAGTCTTAAACTCGGCACTAGTACTACCCGGTCCCTCACGAGCGTGGAATTCGATGGTGCAACACACAGAACACACAGGAACACACGATTTTAGACGAGGTTCGGGCCCCTCGAATCGAGAGTAATACCCTACGTCCTGTATGTTATGTATTGCCTTTAGCGATTTGCTAATTGCGAAGTCTCGGATCCTTTTCGGGGGGTCCCTGCTCCGCCTTATATGTCCGGGGAGCTAGGGTTACAATCGAGTCCTAGCCGATTACATGAATTACATATATGGGATTCTATCTCTAACTTTCTTTATTGATCCGGAGTCCTAATCAGACTACAAATTGTTCTATAACTTGCTTCTCACGTCATTGTATACCGGTCTTAGTATCCGCCTTGTTTCCATACCGGTCTACGAGGTTCTTCTATTATCCCAGACTGGTCGAAGACCGATCTGTTGCCTATCGCCCTTATCTGTATCTTCTCCGATTTGCTACCATGTCTTTGCGTATCCATTTCTTCATCATCTGTATACCCATAAGGCAAGTATACGACAGCAGCCCCCGAGTAATTTTTGATTTAACCTTGAATAAAACTAACCAGTCTTCTGCTCGTTGGTCTTTATTCATGGTAAAATTAAAAAGAACTCCAATCTGCTGCAAACTCGTTCTTTTTCTTCATAAGTGCTTTAACAAGAAGCCCGAAAAAATTATTGTTTTTCACCTTTTATATCACCTAATTAGGTAGTCGAAGCTTATCTTTCTCACGGTGCGCCGGCTAGGCGCACCCAATTGGGTATAGCCCCCGACTCTTGGATCATTTGAACTCCTTTCAAATAATGCAAGAGTCCACTAGCTGATTCTTCATTATTTCCTTCAATATCCAATTGCTATAGATTGCTTCTTTTAAATTCCATCATTTTCCACTTTCCGAGATTTTCGCAGACCGCTCTTGAATACGGTGCACCGGTCGGGTGCACCTAATTAGGTATAGCCCCCGACTCTTGTATCATTTGAGGATCACAAATAATGCAAGAGTCTTTCTTGAGAGACTATGCTTGGTTATTTTCCACTAAATCACATCCCTCTCAGCAATTTTTGCTAAGAACATATTTTCCGGACCGGTCATACCGGCTATAATTTCTTATCCTCTCGTATGTTTTTACCAATTTCACATAACAGACCGCCTAAATCAGCCTGGACTTATAATTTACTTATCAAAATTTCACTAAAAACCACAATTCTGGTTGATCGGACCAGTCTATCCCTTATATTCTCACAACGACTCGAGTCTCCAAAGCCTATAATCAGCCGGATGATTAACACCCATAGCCTAAGGCATCCTTTATCACCGAGTAATGTAAAATCTTACTCTTTCATACTGCTGAATTACAAAATTCTGCATGACTTTAACTTTTATCTGAAAATTTCCATTTTTCAGACCGCTTTTTCTTTTATAAAAGCACAACGGCTTATTCTTATGACCGTTAAGTCATAATTAACGCAGATAACAGATCATTAACTTCCTTATGGCCGTTAGGTCATAATTGCACAGATCACGACATCCCTCGGGCCTCTTAAAAAGGCCCAATAACTTTCCAGCCCCGGGCCCATCCCAGTGTCTATAAAAGAAAACGAAAAGTCGACCTAGGTCAACCACTGCTCCCGAAGCTCATACGCGCCCACCATTCGCTTCTTGTTCCGTTGCGCTTTCCTTCCTCATTAACCAATTCAAAGCTTTCTTTTTCCATTCTCTCAAGATGGGCAAGAAGAAATCCATCGCTGTTCCCTCATCTTCTTCCTCTCGTTCCTCGCGATCGGCTTCCATTTGGAGTTCAAGACCTTGGTCCCGGCAAGGTTACGGAGTCCTCTCCGAATGAAGCGAGTCAAGGATGGGTATCTTCCGCCTCAACCCATCTTAAACCGGAGTGTCCCTTCCTCCAGTCAAATTCCCTGGGGTATAGATGAATCTCAGCAGCTAGTCTTCAAAGCTTTTTTCCTCCGCGGTCTTGATCTCCCTTGCTGTTCCTTTTTCGGAGGACTTCTCTTTTTACGGATGGGAGTTAGTGAATCTCAACCCTAACTCCATCCTGCAAATTGCCTTTTTCATCCATCCGTGTGAGGCCTTCCTTGGAGTCCTCCCGCACTTCAAATTATTCCAATATTTATTCCAAATCCGCCCACTCCCATCATCGGACCGCCAAGCTGCAATCGGTGGTGTAGGAATCCAATGCTTGGAGCGCGGACGAATATTTTTCCCTGTCGCTGAATAAGAGCATAGCTCGGTGGAAAAAAGGATGGTTCTTCTGCGACAATCCCCAGCCAGCTCTTCCAGCCTTCGAGTGCCAAAGTAGCCAAGAACTTTCCCACTGCAGAAACCAGGGAAAAGCTCAAAGAAGACAATGAAGTTATTGCACTCCTCGCCAACATCAAATACTTGAAGACTGTTAGAGGCGCCACTGCCGAGACAGTTCTCCGGAGCTTCATAGTGCGAGGAGTTCAACCGCTCAAGAGGCAAGAGCATCCAGCTTGGCTTTTCAACGAAGACACCGCTATGCCTTTGGATGGAACCCTTCTTCCCGACAAAGAGCGGTTAGAGGTTCGCATTAAGCAAATGCTGCAGCCGAACCTAGATCTATCCGGATGTACAAGAGTGGGTCCGGCCTTCAGCTCGTGCAATCCTCGCGACCCGGTAAGTATCTCTTTTTTGTTTCTTCAAATCTTTATTACTCATTATCTTTATTTACTTACAAAGACACAATCTTTGTAATTGCAGAAAATGGACAACTACAGGAGTCATCCTCCACTTCCTCTTAATGACACATGGGGGGAAGATTATACCAACAATGCCGCTCCTCTTGCTGTCCAAGCCGGCCTAGATAAAAGGCCTTCAGACCGGTCATTTCCCTTACCTCCCAGCCTCACTTCAAAAATCACCAAATCCGGGACCGTGGTTCAAGCTCCTAGTACCAGAAAACGTACTACCTCCTTGACCATTGGTAAACCTGCTTCTTCTTCCACCACTCCCGTCGACACTCGCTCGGAGGCACAAAAACTCGAAGATCAACGACGTGAAGAAGAAGCTATGGAAAAGGATCGCCGGGCAGCCCGAGCTATTCTTGAAGCTTCTTTGGGAAAAACTCAAAGTACCTCTCCCTCGGCCGATCCCTTGTCCAAGGTACCCAAGAGGTCCCGGTATGGCCACCGGACCGGTTCCGGCGATGTTTCGGTCGCAGCTCCAACTCCACAAGTCAATCCAGTGGAGAAAAGGGCTGCAGATAAAAGTGGTGGAGATACCCGGGGCCCGTCCAAGAAGGTTAAGATCTCCACTGGCTTCAAGAAGGCTTCCACGTAAGTCTAAATCTTCTTTAAATTATTTCACCTGTCGAAGTTCCAAAAATCGACCAATGTTCCTTATCCCAGTCTTATTAAAAGTGCTTTCTCCTTGCAGGGTACCTTCTAATTTCCAGGCTAGCATAGCTAGCTTTCTAAGAAATAAAGCTTCGCTACAGCCCCCGCCGGAGGTGTTTCGCCTCTACTCTGGATGCATCACGGATCGACCCTATCCCCGGCGCTTTTCAACCACCGGCTAGTAGTACTGCTGCCGCCGCTTCACCTCGGACCGGTGACGTTCTCGCTTCTGCCCCCACCGCTTCAATCTCAATTGAATCTCAAAGTGCGGCTCCCACAAAGGAACTCCCTGCCGCCTCATACTTAGAAGCCGAAAAGCAAGCTTCCAACGTCGAGAGCTCCTCTTCCGGCAACCCTCCTCCCCGGGCCACCTTATTTCAAATCCCTCCGGAGCTCTCATTAGGACCAGTTTGGATGGAAGAAATTCCTCGCCGGGCTAGGACAACTCGCAAATCTCCTGGAGGACCCAAACTAGCCAAGATGGTAGTCGGAGAGGTAGAGGTGGATAGCTCCGGTGGAGCTAGAACCTTCACCGCAACAGCTCAATGGGACGCCCTCCAAGAAGAAGAGGCCCTAAAGAGCTTCTCGGAATCTGGCCAAGTATATCCCTATCTTTTAATAATTCCTCCAAGCAATTCCCTTTTGATTATCATATTTCTCACTTTCTTTTCTCCTTTTAGGTTCTTCCGAAAAGCTCGAGGCCAAGACTGCTATTATCACTCGCTCGCAGGAAGAACTCTACACCAATCAAGAACGATTGGGTGAGTTAGAAACTCGGACCGCCAGTCCGAAGGCTAAGGAGGACGATCTTCGAAAAAGAGAGGCCAACTTGCAGAACACCCATCGAATGATGGAGGAGCGCCGGCAAGAAATCATAAGGCTTCGTCAAGTTAATCGGAGTAATATTCCCAATTTTTCTCTTCATATTTCATATATATTTTTAGCCAACTCCCTTCCTGACCAGTCTTACTTTTGACTTCAGCACTTGAGAACCTTGTCGCTGCTCACAAAAAGGCTGAAGAAATTCTTACTGAAAAAGCAGCGGCTCAAGAACAAGCACTAGAAGAAGGTTCTCGTATCGAAGAACAACAGGCGGCCCGGATTGGAGAACTCGAAGGTGAACTTACTGCTAAAGATAGCATTTTGGCTCAAACCCTTCGCTCCAACAAGATCCTAGAAACCGAGAATGCCAGCTTGAAGGCTGAACTTGCTGAAGCCTTAGAAGCAGCAAAATCAGCTCAAGTGGACAAGGAGATAGCCCCGAAGACCGCACGAGAATCTGCCCAACTCGCTCTCCGGGCAAAAGATCGCGAGATTCAACATTTGCAGAAAATCGAAGCCAAACCGAGAGCATCAAATACTAAAATCAAGGGCAGGTTCGGAGCCGCTGAGATCCGGCATAGGCGTAAGTACCAGTCTTTCTTGTTCATTCTTACGTCATCTTTTGAAAATACCGGTCTTTTCTCTTGAATATTGGCTTGTTTTTTCAGAACTTACTGCAGGCACTATTCATACCCTGGAATATCTTAATGGCGGTCGGTCTCTTGATCCCAATGAAATAGACCTTGAGTCTGCCATCCGGGCAGTTCCGAGAAGGATCAAGGAGCATTCAAGGTTGGTCGCTGCTTCAGGAGGGGGACACATCGCCGCCATAATCCAATCTTGGACTCCGGTCGAAGATTGTGATTTCAATTTCATCCGGAATGGTGCCCATCCCGACACCACTGAAGACCGGTTCAATGAGCTGAGGAACTCGCTCATTGGTACTGTTTCCGAGTTGGTGGAAGACGTTCCAGATTGATCCATCGGGCATCCCTTTAAACATAGCACCAGCAGCTTTCGCCCTGGATCAAGATGCTCGGGATGCTGCAACCGCCGCCGGACAAACGATAGAAGATGCCTTCGAAGACCTTGACAGAGATTTAATTGTAACTTCTTCTGATTCTGAAGAAACTCTAGATGATAGGCTCGAAGGAAATCCCCGGATCGGCGATACCGGTACCTCCAGCGGTCCCGCTGAGTAGATTTTGTAATAGGGCCATTTTGAATTTGAACATCTTTGTCGACTATACTGTTTGCTTTATGAATATTAGTCACTTTTTCTTGTTTTATGAATACTGGTTTCACCATTATGCTTACTAACTTATTTACTCAAGATATGATATAACATGAGCAAAAAAGCTAGTTTGTAAGATTTCCCAAATTGTTCTTAATACAACAGTTTACCAATGAGTATTCATAAAAAAGAAAGCTTATACTCTATCCTTTCCTGAATATACCAGTCTTAAACACAAGCTTATAATTTCAGCGAACTGCTCTTATCACAGCAATCCATTAACTAAATGACTGGTCTTATTATTCAAGAATAGCGGCATATCACGGATCGCTCTTATCATAGCAGAATAACAAAATATCACGAGACTACTCTTTATCATAGTAGCCCCCTGGCTCAATAATTTAATTCAAAATTAAAGTATGGAGACACAAAAAACAAACATATTATTATTAGATAAAATTACTTTATTATAATAAGAAAAACTTTACAATAAATACTCTTTAAGTATAAAAACGACTGAAGTTGATCAATATTCCAAGAATTTGGAATTTCTTCCTCTTCCAAGGTCATAAGCCTATAAGCCCCTGGTCCGGATACCGATTTCACCAAAAAAGGTCCTTCCCAGCACCGGTGACAACTTATACCTGTTCTTGTTAGATTGAATTTTCCGCAAAACCAAATCTCCGATTTGAAATTCCCGCGTGCGAACATTACGATCATGATATCGACGCAATCCTTGTTGATATTTGGCGGCTTGAATCGGAGCTTGATCTCTCAATTCTTCCGCAGCAATCAATTCAACCTCGACGTCGATCATCATATTTTTCTTCATCATAATACTCGAACCCGGCTGACACCATATTCACTTCAGTAGGTAACATGGCTTCCGATCCATATACCAAAGAAAAAGGAGACTGTCCCGTAGCTCGCTAACATTAGTGCGCAAACCCCGAGCACTCAGGGCAATTCCTTAACCCATTTTCCCGCATAAGGCTTCAATCGGTCAAAAATTCTCGGTTTAAGACCGGTCAAAATCATTCCATTAGCTCGTTCCACTTGTCCATTGCTCGCGGATGTGCCACCGACGCATATTGCACCTTGATCCCTAAACTCTCAAGCATAATCTTTGAAGAACTCTGAAGTAAATTGAGGCCCATTATCAGTAATAATACTGTATGGAACCCCAAAACGTACAAAAATGTTCTGCAAAAACTTGATTGCGCGGGCCGTAGTTGTACTAGTTGATGAGGACATGACAGGCATAGATATGATTATTAAAGCACTATCGACGTCGAGGACGACTTTTCATCAAGAAGGGGAGGATGATGAGAACATGATCCTCATGCATAAAACCATTCGTTGCAAAGATAAGGTGAGATCGTTCCTATCCATTCTTTTTAGTTATTTTGAGAATAGATTGCTACCTAATGATTTAATTATTGTTAGAAAACATGGAGATGATGATGAGAAGGTTGAGAAGGAGTTCGTATGCGACCGGGGCCTCCGTTTTTCTTCGAGCTGTTCCTGGACTCCGAAACAGACTCGAAGTTGACTTTGTTTGGGCCTCCAACTTGACTTGGATGCCCTTGCTGGCCCACCACGCCTCCAACCTCCTTCTCAACCTTCTCATCATCATCTCCATGTTTTCTAACAATAATTAAATCATTAGGTAGCAATCTATTCTCAAAATAACTAAAAAGAATGGATAGGAACGATCTCACCTTATCTTTGCAACAAATGGTTTTATGCATGAGGATCATGTTCTCATCATCCTTCCCTTCTTGATGAAAAGTCATCCTCGACGTCGATAGTGCTTTAATAATCATATCTATGCCTGTCATGTCGATGATGAGAAGTCGTCCTCGACGTCGATAGTGCTTTAATAATCATATCTATGCCTGTCATGTCCTCATCACTAGTAACTCGCTTCAGCCTCGATCCACTTGGAAAACTTGTCTACTGCCACAAAAATATGCGTGAATCCTCCCGGCACGCCAAATGTCGAGTCTTAAACTCGGCACTAGTACTACCCGGTCCCTCACGAGCGTGGAATTCGATGGTGCAACACACAGAACACACAGGAACACACGATTTTAGACAGGTTCGGGCCCCTCGAATCGTGAGTAATACCCTACGTCTTGTATGTTATGTATTGCCTTTAGCGATTTTCTAATTGCGAAGTCTCGGATCCTTTTTTTGGGGGGGGGGGTCCCTGCTCCGCCTTATATGTCCGGGGAGCTAGGGTTACAATCGAGTCCTAGCCGATTACATGAATTACATATATGGGATTCTATCTCTAACTTTCTTTATTGATCCGAGTCCTAATCGGACTACAAATTGTTCTATAACTTGCTTCTCACGTCATTGTATACCGGTCTTAGTATCCGCCTTGTTTCCATACCGGTCTACAGGTTCTTCTATTATCCCAGCACCGGTCGAAGACCGATCTGTTGCCTATCGCCCTTATCTCGTATCTTCTCCGATTTGCTACCATGTCTTTGTGTATCCATTTCTTCATCATCTGTATACCCATAAGGCAAGTATACGACACCCTACTCGAGCATCTAAGTGTGTTGCGCAAGCTTAGCTCTGTCACCACTAAACCACACCATTAGCATCATCAAGCAACAATAACCAATACAAGATCGAAGATAATATATGAATACTTAGCCTCGATCTAAGCAATTGGAACAAGCATATGCATGATTATAGAATCAAGATCAACAAATCACTAAAACCATCATCAACATATTCAGTCATCATTGGGATACATAATGTAAGATACATCATCATCTAGAAGGCCTGCCTTGATGGATCAACTCTAATACCAATGGTTCTTGAAACTCAACTAGAGATCTATTATAATGAGGCAAAGCTCCATTGGTTCTAACTCACGAATCTGTTGTCCCTCTCTGTCGACAATCGTTGTTCGGGGTTTTATAGAGACCGGACACGTAAAGGAGTCAGATTCTAGCAAATCCATAGGTGTGCCGATTTGCACAAAGGAGGTGTCTATCGGCACATGTCATGTCTTCCTCGATCTCCTCTCCGAGTCGGTTCTATTGCCTTCCCTAACTTCCACGTGGGCCTTCTATGTCATGAGATGTCATGATCTTCGAGATAATGTCTTGCATTGCACGTTTGAGTCTTGAAGTTTTCTTAATCTCTTCTATATAGACACCTTCAAGTATCTCATGCAAATAACCTTCCATATCGATGGAATGGACCTTGGGCTACACTTGATTGGCCACTTCTTCATATGTGCCGATCGATGCACGTTTGTGCCGACCGGCACGACGGGCTTCCTTCCATCTCATTATTCGTCTTCAAACCTTTTCCTCCATAATGCCTCCATTTGTGTGAATTTAGCCTATATATACAATAAAGCTCCAATACCATGCATATACAAATATCTAGCTATTTTCATAGCTAAATGGCATACATTAGTCTAAATTATACTCTATTTGGGGCTATATTCACATATGAAATGGGCACCTAGGGGTGCCAACAGCACCCGGGTATGTCAATTGACACCTGGGCCTTCTCTGCAGCAATTCTTCACTCAATGGCCCGTGTTCTCTGTAATATCTAGATTATCGCCTATTTTTATCTATTTTTGCAATAAGGCTCCAGAACAACACATATAAAAATATATTGCTATTTTCCTAGGTAAATGAACTAAAATGATGTTATTTATGCTCTAAAAAGGGCTGTTTTAGCGTGTAAAATGTGTGCTTAGGAAGATATCTAAAAAGGGCTGACTGGTTCCAAAATAATTGTCAACTCATTTTCCAGTTCCAAGGCATACAATCTATGGACCCAACTATATGCCACGAAAACCTCTACTGGTTTCAATTGCAAGTAATCTAGCGATATCATGTTCATTGGGCCATCTCATGTGCTTTGGTCCAAGAAACTCAATAATAGCAATGACAAGCTTTCTCAAAAGCTTATACAGCAGTATTCTCACCAATACGAATATACTTATTCACAGCGTCAGCTGCTCCCTCATAAGCTAATTAACATCCGTTATGCCACCATAGATACTCGTACGATATCGGCTACATTCGCCTCTTCTACACGAAATAATATTTATCATGTTCCTCAACGACATTCACTATGCGCAAAAAGACAGGAATACTAACCGAGCCATGAAGAAATCAATGTGCCGCAATCATTATGCACTGAAATCGGTGTGCGGCATCCACCTATCCTCTACATGAATTAGATTCTTATCATCATCCGAAGGTGTGGAATCAATCAATTCATTCATTAAAAACTGATCGAATTCATCATGTGATTCCATACACGATTTTATGTCGAATACTACCCGATCGGTGTGCGGGTAGCTGCTTCAGTCGTGCAGGCCAGGGATCGCGTGTGGTGGCTGTCCCTGGAATCAGGCAGCTGTTCGCCGGGCAGATGTACGGTGGATAAATTTTGATCCAGTCGGACAGGGGCATGCAGATTCTCACGATTTTGGGAGTCCGTTGGATACCACTACAGTTTTAGGAGATTTCATATTTTTATAAACGTGGTAAAATCTCCAAATTTAGCTAACTTTCTCTCTGAACTTTTGAAGATGCTCTTAGAATGACTCCTGCAGCTTCAGAATCAGGCTTGGAGTTGAGTTGGAAGGCAGGAATCAATCATAGTGTAAGAAAAAAGGAAAGGAATGAATTCCAAGCTTGCGCTCCTTTTATTCTACTGAGCTATATATATAATCTCCCTGAGCTCCCTTACGCCTTGTTAGGGGACCCGCTGCATGCCTTTGACTCTGAGACCAAAAATGGGTAATGTTAATCGTATTGTGCCTTCATTTGGATATGTAATG
This sequence comes from Chloris gayana, assembly GCA_031894775.1. NCBI lineage: Eukaryota > Viridiplantae > Streptophyta > Magnoliopsida > Poales > Poaceae > Chloris > Chloris gayana. The sequence goes on along the minus strand of JAUNZO010000822.1, from coordinate 94,287 downwards.
TTAATCGTATTGTGGCTTTGTTCTGCAAATTAATTGATAGTTTGTGCATTAATTCTCCGGGACTCCCAGGACTGACAACGGATACTACTGACAAAGTTTATGAAAAATATTTTAAGAAGACTGCCAAGTTTGAAGATTTCCATATTGCCTTCATTGAATTCTGCAAGTAGGGCTCCTAGTTCAATGTTGGTGCGCCTCATCTCTCTTTTTGTCGGTTCATATTCCCCAATCGGTGCAGGTATTTCAACACTATGATGCCTGGCCAAGAATTCAGTACTCCACCAATCGAAAAGATCGAGGTAACTCAAATGTTTCATTCATGTTTCGGCGTATTATGAATAAAAGTTTTCTCATGGACAGCAGTTACATGTAGTCTCTATGAAATTTAAAAGGGTCTTGTGCAGGAATTTTATTGGAATGTATGGAGTAGGCAAGATGACAAACTGAAGAGGGAACTATTCTTCGAGTTCATGGAGGCTGAAGTCAAGGAGGCAGCGGACAGTAGCCTCTTAATCTTTGCCGGCCTTGCTGCCCCTGCAGCTGCCCTCATCGCCAAGAGGTTCAGGCGGCATATCCCGTACGTTACGAACATGAGGCTGCATCTGGTCCCTAACATCGTCTTGGTGCCAATGTTCACTCTTGGTGCCATCATGGCAGTCAAGGCTGCACAGATAAGCAGTAGAAGCACCGAGGTGAAGGTAGAAGAGGAGAACACCAATGTGAAGGTAGAAGTGGAGCACGCTGAGTTGAAGGTAGAAGAGGAGAACACTGGGTTGAAGGTAGAAGAGGAGAACGACGTTGCCTAGCAGAATAAGGATGAATCCAGAAAAAGTTCTCATCTTGTACGTGTTCAAATAAAATGGATCACTCGTTCAGATATTTGGCACCCAAAGAGATTTTGGGACATCTATGATGCACGTGTCACGCTCCAAAGTTATAAATTACGTTACAAAAATTGTGTTGTCAATAAAATGAATTATCAGAGACCTATCATCGGACCACTTGCAAGCGGAATAAAAGGTGGTATACAAAACTTTAAAAGAAAAATCCCAATGAAAGGTATATTCTGGAATTCTGATGGGTTTAAAGACCCCAAAAAATATAGGTTTATTTCTGATCTTGTGAAGGAGCATAATCTTTGTTTTATCACCATATCCGAAACAGGAAGGAGAAAATTTTCAGATCCTTTCCTGAGAAATCTATGTGGAGGTAAACAATTTATTTGGCATTGTAAGGAACCCAAAGGTCGTTCGGGTGGCATTTTATTTGGCATTGACCTAGAGATGTTTGACATAGGGGCCATTGATGAGAGAGACTACTATGTCAAATTCCACTTGTGTAACAAAGTTGACAACTTCAAGTGGGCACTTGTGGTAGCCTACGGTCCAGCTCAGAATGAGTTTAAAGAAAAAAAATTTAGCTGAATTAGTTCACATGTGTAGCCGCGAACATCTACCAATTTTAATAGGTGGTGACTTTAACATCTTACAAAGTCCAGATTAAAAAAAACAATTACAACTACAACCGAGTGGGAATCTAAATTCGCACTTTCGACAGTTATTGTACTAAATCGAGACATTTCAGATCATACTCCTTTATTCTAAATATTGGTGAAACATATTCATTTTGTAATCAACCGAGATTCAAATTTCAATTAGGATGGTTGCTACGTCACGGATTCATAAATATGGTAAAGGAATTATGGACGAATAAAAATAGTGGCAATACACCGATGGAAATATGGCAATCTAAAATTAGAAAAGTAAGACTATTTAAGGTGTTGGGCCGAACACACAAGTGGACTCAAAAAAGAGAAAAAGATTGCTTGACAAACTAGATAGTTTAGATAACAAAGCAGTGACAACCACGCTCACACAGCAAGAACTTGATTTGAAACAATGCCTAAATAGTAGGATAGCTGAAATGTTGGGAGTAGAGGAAATCAAGTGGTACCAAAGAGAAAAGGTAAAGGTGTTAATAGAGGGAGACTCCAATACTAAATACTTACAGTTGGTAGCAAACGGAAAGCATAGGAAAAAAAAAGAATTTTTCAGTTGCATAATGGGGATCAGATAATAATAGGTGATAAGGAACTGAAGTCATATATAATAAATTATTATTAAGGTTTATTTGTTCCAACAGAGATAAATAACCTCCATTTAAATGAGACTCAAATAGATGATATTCCCCAAGTAATGCATACTGAAAATGAAATCCAAACATCTGAGTTCACTGAAAAGGAGGTGAGGGATGCTATATTTCAAATGGAACACAATAAAACCCAGGGGTCTGATGGTTTCCCAGCTGATTCTATCAGGCCTTTTGGGATACAATAATAGATGATTTAATGGCTATGTTTATGGAATTCCATATTGGCACCCTGCCACTTTACAGTTTGAACTTTTGGACAATTATACTTTTGCCAAAATGTGAGGAAGCAATAGGAATACAACAATACAGACCAATATGTTTGCTTAATCTGAGCTTTAAGATTTTCACAAAAGTGGCCACAAATAGAATTTTAATAGTAGTTCAAAAGGTTATAAGTCCTACACAAACAACCTTCCTACCTGGTCGAAACATAATGGAGGGGGCTGTTGTCCTACATGAGCTACATAGGAGGAAACATAATGGAGTAATACTAAAAATTGATTTTGAAAAAGCTTATGATAAAGTGAAATGGTCATTTATTTAGCAAACTCTAAGAATGAAAGGGTTCTCACAATATATACCAAGCAGACTTGCAAAGTGGCAACATCCCTAGTACGACCGATGCAGGACCAACCACTTCGCCTAGTTTTACCTCTCCATTAAAAGGGAAGTCATCACACATGAATGTCCTTCTGCGCTGCATGTGCCATTTCGTTACAAGGGAAAGACCTTCAAGGTTGCAACTTGTGACAGACTCGCCTCACGAAGAGGCGGTTCCGTCTCCAGGATCATCATGGGTGGCACCACGCGCTGTAGTGCCCAATATTTACAACATACAAACATAAGCATGACAGAATGAAGATAAAGATACAAGTCTTTTACATCCATCCCGGTTCAAATATTACATCAGAGTCTTGACAATGCGGAAACAAATAAGTTTGAAAATAAACTAGTACAGTGGAAGCAATTAAGGTACAATCGCACTCACGGCGATACACGTCGGGCCATCCGGCGAGAGACAGGTGTTTTGTCCTAAACACATTGTCGGCACATCAATGACTCTACTCCCCGGACCGCACCACTCCCAAGTGTAGTGGCCTCCGTCCACGGACTGATCCTGCCAGTCGCCATCTCCATCGACTACATCCTGCTCGACGGAGTCCTCCGAAAACCACATAGGGCAAAGCTCCGAGTAACTAGAGCTTAACAAGACCGACCCGTCAAAGTGGCTGTCTACAGCCGACTCCTAGACATGCAAAGGCCAGGGGGTAGGATAATGAAGCACTAAGCCAGCATATCAATGGATCCTTACTTTCATATTTTAGCAGTTCATTAAGTTGTAACAAAGATTAAAATTTAATTAGCACTAAGCTAAAGCATTACATGTTTTCAAACAATGTAATAAGCAATACAGCAAATTAATCATCATCATCAACATAAGTTCCTCTTAATACTACATTTCAGCGCAGGGACAAGAGGTACTCGTTATTGTGAGGGGCAGCGATTAAAATCGATTTACATCCTGCAGGAGAAACCTGTTTGCATGTCACATACGCCCTTGCCGGAAGCCGCATGAGACAACTTTTCACTTCGGATACTACAAATCCAACTCAAGTCCACCTCCTACGAGCAAGGGTCCCTCAACGTGCAGCCGCCCCGACCTCCACCTGGAGATGGATATTGTCCGAACTCACAAAGCACCCGTCGTTACATCAGTTTACTGGACCCATAAACACCAACATGCAAAACTTGATCCACATGGGCCGAACACGACGCGGTCCTTATGCGACACGGCTGGGTTACCACCTTGAAGACTTGGTCCTCGCCTTCCATTCTAGTTGCCCACCCTATCTCCATTTCTTTCCTTTCCTCGGATCCATCATCAAACTCTCCAAGTGTGCTAAGACCTATACTACGAGTGGTCTCCATACCACTCGTCGGATCGTCGTCCTAATTAAGCGAGCATCTAGCGTATGGCTATCCAACATGGTTCATCGAATCCTACTGCATATTAGGCTTTCAATACAACTTCTATCAACTCTGATGCACGAGAACAATTCTACAAACATAGTGATAAAGCAAAAATACTTAAACATAGGTTGTGCACCGGGGCTTGCCTTGCTCTTGACCCTGAACAGCTGAATCACTAACAACAACAGCTTCGGATCCTCCTCGCCGGTCACCGCATTCACCACCGCAGCTACATGATGCAAGAGTGATGTTTAAATTTGAGGAAAAACATGATTTAATTATTTTACGAAATATGTACGAATTTCATCAAAACAACCTAGCTACTAAGTATAAAAGAACATAGGGTTGGACGAGGGTCGTCTGTTTAATTGCAATTAACAAACTATGATTACGTCATCGACTCCTATGAGGCATTGTGACTATCATTTCATGTGCATGAAATAAATCAGTAATTCTTGAAAACGCTAGGTAAAATAGCAATCTAAAGTCCCCTAATTGCTAGGCACATGTTCTAGATAATGATTAAGCTAAGCTCCAAATTTAAAGGCAATCCAATAATTAATTAAGTCATAATCTTGGATCACAAAAAAGAAATAACTCAATTAATTTGCCTCCGATCATGACAATCAAATTGCACCATTAAATAGAACATGTCTCAAGGATTCCAAAAATTTTTCGTTCGTAAGTTTTCGAGCTCTGGATCAAAAGATATGAATTTTTAATTGCATGAATTTTCTGACATTTTATTTAAATTTTGAAAATTTGAAAGGGGTTTAAAAAGGCTCGTGGGCTGAAATCAGCCTACTTGGGCCGGCCTGGCAGACAGCCCACGGGGTAAAACAGCCTAGGAGCGTGCAGCAGCCCGCAGGGCGGCACAACCCACGAGCGCTCGCGGCCCTGCTTTTAGCGCGTCGAGCTGCCGTTCCCATGGCGGCCGAGAGGGTCCTCGGAGCTGCGGCGGTTCAACAGTACGGGGTCAAACGACCACCAAAAATGCTAATAAAAATACGGTAATGTAGAGTAGCTTGACGCTCATCCATTCTACAAGATTGTCCCTAATTTCTGAGATGTCAAGCTCCTCAAAAACTGCCCCAGGAAAAATCGCATAAAATTGTGAAACAGCCTGTTTTCTGGGTTTCTCTGATTTATTTGGGACCTTAAACGTTTGAGAAAAGGGCTGGGGTTTGGCTTGGATTTTTCCTTTGACATGCACTGCAACATAGATTTTTGGTAGGCCTCTGTTCTATGGTGAAAATTTGAGTTGTAGATCAATCCAAATAGAATTTGAATTTGTTAACCACCCAAACGAAATGCATGCCAAAGATTTTTAGAGTGCTACTAGACTAGGTGCACATTTTAAAATTGCTAAATCATAAAAATGTGACACGGGGTGTCGTACAACTGGTAGAGCACTTCCAGTATAAACAATCCACAACACGGATATTCCCTCCGGGTACATGCATGTCACCATCGAGGAGATCGATGAAGGATGTGAGGAGCACGAAATTGAATGCCCCATACTTGACGCGGGGATTACAACTCTACGTGATATTGTCGGTTCTTTCATCATGTGGAAACAACATGAGGTTGTCTTCTCGGGACCACGAGCTTCTCCTCCCCCTTGTGTGGACACGGATTAGTTCATATGAATCAACAACTCACGACAGACGAAGGCTGGAGTTGGACAACCTTCACCTTTATCGGGTGTTGTTTCAGCCGCTAAGCAACAAGATGAGCAACGACAAGACGTGGTTTGAGTCCTAAAGTTTCAGAACCCCCACACCCGAAACTGCCATAGTACCCGGCTATGAAGAGCCTCAACAACAAATAGTCCCCTTTGTCGAGCCTAAAGGGCACCGTGTCCCCTCTATTGAGGCGAGAAGGAGAACCACTCACCTTTGATGAAGAGCCTCGGATTATCGAGCCTATTTAGATGGAGTTTACTCCAATAATCGCTAGGACTATCATGCACTGCTAGGGTGGGCGTGGGGGGGGGTGGATACGTCAAAGCCGCAACTGGAACATGTCATGAAATACTTGCAGCGAATGAAGAAGGGATCCGTACAATCAATCACACCTATCACGGATCCTCGTAAATTGCTACGAGTATGACGATGACACATTTGAGGGTCATGACAAGAATGAGGAGTTCCCAAATTTTATGTTTGACAAACCCCTCTTATCCAAAAAGATGTTGTCCAACCTACCGTGGGAGATGCGGAAGCTGCACGACCGGTACGTAGTGGCAGAGAATGAAGGAGTGGATGCGATCACCTGTAAGCTTCCAACGGACGTGATCAACGGTACTGCTGATTCGACTCTTGGACTATATTTTAACGATATGCGAGAATATGTTTTGGCTCGGCAAGATGGACGCAACCTTCGTAACCTTGGTGCATGTAAGTGGCTCCATCGATCTTTTTTGAATTTCCGAGCTTTTGAAGTACATGTTAGATATTGCCTTGTGCTTTTTCTGTAGCTTGACAAAATTTCAAAAGTAGAAATATAACGAGACCGGATTGGAAGGTTGGGTACCTCAATCCAAGCTTGATCAATCAAAGTGTGATCAACTCTGAGATAAATGAGAAAGACAAGATATATAAGGGCAAGACACCACAAGAGTTAGAAACAATAAAGGCCAACATGAAGACATGGTCTCGAGATGTAGTTTATATTTACAAGTGCTTTAGGGATTGGCAGGATAGACACTACATGTTCGCTCCTTACCACTTCGAGTAAGTTCGACCACTGCCTTTCTCTCGCTCTATTGTAAAGCTAGATGACATACTAACTACTATGATCTTGGTTGAAGTGGTCATTGCATTTATTTCCTGATGATGCCAAAAATTGGGTATCTATTAGTGTCCGATAGCCTTGACTCGGACTACAGGAGCTACCAAGATATCATGAGTATCATAAATTGATAAGTACAAAAGTACAATTAAATAACATTAATTTCATGCAATAATACGCTTTTATCAATATTGTAGTGCTTATCACAACTATTTAAAGTTAAGCCACGTGGCGCGTTACAAGATTCGAAATCGAATATACCTTCTTCACAAATTTTCGGAAAGTTATGTGTCCGATCTAATTGTTTTTGTCCTCCTATCATGGTAGATGTTATTTATTTTTTCTATGTTACGAGTGTATTAAACAAGCACCGGGTAGTGTCCACTGTAGTTACTATGCATGTGCGTATTCGAGTTCCACTGCAACCTACCCAGGCGCCATCTCTCGGGAGACCACGGAAAAGGTATGTCAAGATTGTTTTTTTAATTTACATTCTTTTTGTTTTTTATTAGCATCTACTAAATTTCATGAATTTACTGACACGAGAGAACAAAAAGGCTAGAAGAGGCGAGGATATCGAATAAAAAGATAGTTGATGAAATCTCCAAGAAAGAATTCACGACAGTGTGAAAACATTTGAGTACAAACGACATGTACTACATTATCACCAGGATGTGTCGTTTCTTGTTTACGGAGGTCATCAGTCCTCGTGGTTGGTTTTTGATGAGAAAAGTGAGGTGACAAAGGAGCATCGGACACTTTTTGAGTAGTGCAGTTCGAAACGCTCATACGAGCCCGACGTAGTTGGAGATTCCTATAGTGTAGTCTTAGTTTGAATAAACTTGAGTATTATGTGCACTTTGTCAAAACTTTGATGGATTTGTGAATGTTAATGTGATGTAATTTTGAAATGTTAATGTCAATATGGTGTAATTTTAAAATATTGACGGATGATCCTGATAATTATAATCTATTATCTTTAATTCATTATTTTTTATTGTTAAAAAAATAATGACGGCGGTTGATAATGCCTACCGTGGGTATAGTGCACCACTATAGACATGGCTAGCTTTGTTTGTGAGGCTACAAATGATTATCGCCTCGTGAACTTAGCCACGGTTGGAGCAGCCACGGCTGTAGGAGCCCCCTCCCCCACCCCCAACCCCCCCCCCCCCCTACCGCTATAGTACATTATTGTTTTAGTAAATTTTCTTGAGGGGTGGCACAAGGAGAAGCCCTCAACTCACAGGTAATACTTCCCATTGTCGGTAATGGTATGCGACAATGAATCCGTGTACTATTACTGCAAAAATGTTCAAAGATCGCACCTTGTATTTTTCAGTAATAATGGCCATTCCCGTTTCTGTTATTACGAGTGCACCGAACATGACATCACTATGGAGGCGCGTTATTCCAATGGTCACTGTAATAACGGGCATAGGTGACGTCACAAGCTGCGCCGTTATTATAGTGGAGTGTCCCCGATAATGTCGGTCCCCAGTAATATCGCTCATCACCGACATCACCGATGAGCGTTATTACAACAACACTGTAATAACGGGCAGAGCTGATGACACCGGAGGCCGTCCACTATAATAATGGTCAAGTGATGACATTAGGCTATTTGTTATTACAGTACCCATGTATATGTGAGGAGAGAGAGAGAGAAAGAGGGAGACAAGGGTGTGGAAAATTAGGAAATTGATAGATTGTTATTATTATTTTACCTAGATTATAATCTTGTTTTGCCTACATTATAGTTGATTTTTCGCTTATATATCCAAATTAATATATGAACTAGATTATTGCGGTTTATTTTTTTGGATATAACTTTGCTATGTTTATTTATGTAATATATAGAAAATGGAAAGCCCTTCTTGGATGTACGATGGTGCGGCAAGAAATGCTCGCCTCTAATTAAAAAAACTTACCGCATTTGTTGAAGCAGCTAAGCAGCACGCTGAAAGGAGGGGTACACAACTTATCTACTGTTCATGTTCTAGGTGCAAGAACTTGTTTATGTATGATATACCAGAGACAATCCATGAACACTTGTTTGAGAATAGATTTGTTAAGAACTACCATCTCTGGACCAGACACAGTGAAACGCAACACACATGCAAAAGGTAGCACCAAGCGAGTGATAAGTGCAGCGTGGAACACCAAGCGGATATATACATAATGTTATAACAGAGAAAATGCAACAACTAGAGGACTGACAGAATGATGATTTTCATGTGGAGGAACTATTCGGTTATGTTGGATATTTGGATATTTTTGACAAGTTCAAGAGGGCATCGAAGGAACTTCTGTAAGAGAAATGCAAAGGTTGTGATAAGGATTGCACGGCCTTGTAGGTAACCCGCACTCTTAAGGAAAAGCATCGGTGGTCGGACACAAGCTTCAACGAACTTTTGCAACTCTTAGCACATACCATGCAAAAAAATATATCACCATTGACACTAGACGTACAAAAAATACACGCTTGTCCGAACCACTTGCATATTGTAACGCAATGATCATGCCAATAAGACGAGATGCCCAATATGCAATGCTCGTCGGTACAAAACTAATAATGAAGGTGATGATGGTGGGATAAAGATTGGACAGAAGAGGCTTCAGTGGAGAAAGAGGTCCATGACAGAAAAGTGCAAAACAACATATAGACAGTATTATAGTGGTGCACTCGCAACAACAATCGAGTACTTGCCATTCTGAAAATGGACCAATGTAATAACGTTTACGTAATGTCGGTCGCTTTGGCCGTTATTATAGTGAAAAAATGTCCAGTATTGCAGGCCTTTATTCTAGTAGTGTACTAAACATGGATGGAAAAAAATATTGCTCCGTACAGAAGAAAAAACATGATAAAAGGTATTTACACCATGAAAATGCATCAAACCCTTTCGGTGTAAGCACATTGCGTTAACAAAAGCATGTCGACCCAACTACCACCAGACCAAACCTAATAAATAAAATCAAGGCATCAATTTAGTTACAAAATATTCTTCTCAAATGGTCCCACCACAATAGCAATAACTAACTATAGCCACGGTTGGGGGGCTCTACAACCGCGGTCACCCCCAACCGTGGCTATGTTTCCGAGACTACGAGAAAATCATCTGTAGCCTCGGAAAACAGGTCAACCATGGCTATAGTAGTTTACTATAGCCACGGTTGCCATAGTAAACCGTGGCTATAGTGGCATATTATAGCCACGGTTCACTAATCTAACCGTGGCTATAGGACTCCACTATAGCCACGGTTGACAAGGTGAACCGTGGCTATTTACTATTTTAACAATAAAAAACAATACACATTAGAAATAATAAATTAGAATTACATAACAGTAACCATAGTTACATCACATTAAATTTAAGTATTACATCACGTTAATATTTACAAATATTCACAAAATCCATCAAAGGTAATGTTTTTTCAAACTAAGTCTACACTATACGAATCTTCAACAAGATCGGGCTCGTACGGTCGTTTCGAGCCGCACCACTCGAAAAGTGCCCGATGCTCCTTCGTCACTTCAATTTGGTCGTGAAAGAACCGACCACGGGACTGATGACCTCCCTAAGCAAGAAACGGCACATCCTAGCGGCAATGTAGTACATGTCGTTTGTACTTAGATGCTTTCGCACCGTCGTAAATCCTTTCTTGGAGATTTCATTCAATATCTTTCTGTCCGTTATCAATGTCTTTTCTAGACTTTGTGTTCTCTGTCAATAAATTCATAAAAGTTGGTACATGATAGAAAAAAGAAAACAAAAAGAATGCAAATTAAACAGATGCAATCTTAGCGTACCACCTCGGTGGTCTCATGGGTGATGACATTCAAGTAGGATGCAGCGGAGCTCGAATACGCACATGTGTAGTATCCATAGTGTACACTACATTTTACTTGTTTAATGCATCTGTTAAATAGAGTGAAGTAAAAAACATCACTCTATTCAATGATAGCAGGATAAAAAATTAGATGTGACGCGTGTCTTACCGGAAATTTGTGACGAAAGTATATTTGTTTCCGAATTCTATAACGCGCCACCTTCGGGTTCTTTACATAGTTCAAATAAGCACTACAATATTGAGAAAAGGGTATTATTGCATAAAATTATCGCTATTTAATTGTACGTCCGTACTTACCAATTTATAACGCTCACGATATCTACGTAGCGGTTGGAGTCGTAGTCAAGGCTATCCAAGACTAATAGATATCCAATTTTTGGCATGACTAGGAAACAAATCCAATGACCACTGCAACAAAAGATCGTATTAGTTAATATGTCATCTATCTTTACGATCGACAAGAGGAAGGTAGTGGTCGAACTTACTTGAAGTGGTAAGGCGCCTAAATGGCGTGACAATCCTGCCATTCCGTGAAGCACCTGTAAATATAACCTGCAGCTCGACCCCTAGCTTTTGTCCTCATGGTGTCCTTCGGTTCTTGTAACTCTCATGGTGTCTTGTCCTTACATATCTTGTCTTTCTCATTTATTCGGGGGTTGAACGCACTTTGATTGATCACGCTCGGATTGAGGTATCCAACCTTCTAATCGGGTCTGTCGTATCTCTACTTTTGAAATGCTGAATTCAAGCTACATTAAAAGCAAAAGGCATTGTGTAACATGTACTGCAAAAAGTAGGAAATAAGAAAAAGATGGATGGAGGCACTTACATGCATCACAAGGTTACGAAGGTCGTGTCCATCTCGCCGAGGCGAAACATAGTGTGGAAATCATTGAAATATAGTCCAAGGTCCGAGTCGGCGGTATCGTTGAACACGTCCTTCGGAAGCTTACAGGTGATCACATCCACTCCTTCTTCGCTGCTGCTACGTACCAGTCATGCAGCTTCCGCATCTCCTACGGTAGGTTTGACAACATGTTTTTAGATACGAGGGGTTTGTCAAAGATGAAATTTGGAAAGTCCTCATTCTCGTCACGACCCTCAACTATGTCATCATCATAATGTACCAATTGACGAGGTTCCGTGATTGGTTGCATGGGTCCCTTCCTCATTCGCTCCAAGTATTTAGTGACATGTTCGAGGTTGCGGCTTTGACGGATCCACCCCCGCGAGCGTAATCATCCTAGGGATTAGAGGAGTAAACTCCTTCCGAGGAGGCTTGATAAAGCGAGGCTCTTGATCCAAGGCTAGGGTCTCACCTTCGAGGCTCGACGGAGGGATACATTGTCCTTCGGGCTCATCAATGGGGACTATTTGTTGCTGAGGCTCCTCATAGCCGTGTACTATGGCGGTTTCTTGCTGCGGGCTGTCTGCGAGTATAGGACTCATAACCGCTTGCTATCCTTGGTCATCTTGTTCCTTAGCGGCTGAAAAGCACCCGACAAAGCGAGACGGTCCTCCCGCTCTAGCTTCATCCCCGTGTATTGTTAACTCTCATGAACCGATCCGTCTCCGGACAGGGGGAGGGGAAACTCGTGGTTCCGAGAGCACAACCTCACACCGTTTCCACATGATGAACGAACCGATAGCATCATGTAGAGTTATAATCCTCCCGTTAGGTATGGGGCACTCAATCTCGTGCTCCTCACATCCTTGGTTAACCTCCTCGACGGTGACACGGACGTACCCAGGTGCAATATCCATGTTGTGGATTGTTCATCCTGGAAGTGCTCTACCGGTTGCAACCTTCATGGTCTTTTCCTTGTAACCAAACGGCACATGCAGCTCACAAGGACATTCTTGCTTTATCACTTCCCCTTCTAACGGGGAGGTAAACCCGGGCGAAGTGGTTGGGACTCGTATTAGTCGTATCGGGGATACTGCCACTTCGCATGTCAGCTTGGTACATCTCCATCTGTCTCTTCCACTCTTCCTTATCCCTCTCCTCATTATCTTTCTTGTGAAATTTATGTTTCTTGTACAACGAGGCGGAAGAGCTAGAGGACAAACCCTCTTTCCAAGTTGCCTTGGAGGACACTCGCTCGCACCCGCCCGTCATGCTCTTTGGTCCCCACAGCAAGAGAGAGTTGGTCTCTGTGATATTCGGATTGAATAACACCAGACTGCGTCTGCGACTTGATGTCACCCGTCAATTGCTAGATAACCTGCGCCGATTCCGCGTCCGTCGGAATAATCTCCCCATTTTCATCCATCTTAGAGTGCGTACGGACCCAATTTTTGGCACGCGACTTGAGGCCCTCTAGTGGACCAGGCTTCCCTTCCGCACTGAGCTTTTCTTCCATCGCCTTCCACTCCGGAATCTTTTTCTTGTAGCCGTCGGGGCCCAAGTGTGGCTTCTACTTATTTTTCCTGTTCAGCTCTAACATCTTTGCACTAAGGTCCTTGGCAGGTCCAGTTGTTTTCTGCAGAACAAATAGTTCCCAGTCTTCCGGACTTATTTGACCATAGTCGTCAATGGGTGTTATTCCACGTTTGACATAATGGCAGTTTAGTCGGGACCTCCATTCTCGAAAGATATGTGACATTGCGGTCGGCGTTGCCTTCTTGGCTTTCTCGAGGTCCGCTAGTGGGTAGAGGATGTGTGATCTAACGGCATTCCACATTTCCTCTTTGCGCTCTTGAGGAACCACCTTCCATTCGGTCCAGGTTATTTTGCATTTCTCCCTGACAACAACACCACAACGGTTCCGCCATTTTGCATGGACACCCATTGGTTCAACAAGCTCCCCGTCGGCGAGGTCCGGTTTTGTCACCTCATATGTCCCCTCAGCCTTGTTTGCGGATCTGTTTACCCCCACGCTTGCTCTTCCGGCACTCGTAAGCACTTCTTGAGTTCATATCCACAACATCCTCTTGTGTATACTAGATCGGGGGCTGTCTTCCGGATTATCTTGTAATAGTATCTTGTCCGCCATTATAGGATTTGATACCTTTAGGGTAAGAATGAAAAGATTTAGTAGCAAATAATTAGAGGAAAGAGTTAAAATAGAGGAAAGATTATAGAAAAGGATTATTTAGCATTGGCATCGAACATGGATAGCATCGGAATCAAATAGTAGAAAGGAAGACGAGATAGAAGGACATACAATGTAGAACACTTTCGGAAGAAAGGCAGGTGTATACTATGCAATGCATACCACAATTTATACGACCTCGAGGTAAATAGGTCAGAATACTTGGGTATCCTCCGGAAAATCAAATATAATGTGCCATACACATCACAAAGATGATCCGGAGAATACCCAAGCATCCGACCATGTCTACCTAAGGTCGTACGAGTTGCGGTATGCCTTGCATATTGTTTGATCAACCTTCCTAATGAAAGACACTCTATATTCTATATTGATCCCCCCTAACTACCTTCTCTTCTATCAACAATCATCATCTGCCAAAAAGTTTGGATATTTTGCTCTCGGTGCGGGTTACCAAATCAACGGCCATCCAACGCTATTGCTAAGGTCATCGACTCGTATGTCAACATGTTTCCAACATCCGAGGATGCAGTCCATGCTGCCACACTCATCTCACTTTGCCCACATTCATCATCGAGCATGCCTATCTTTATCTTCACGTGTCGAAGGCACAAAAGAACACAACATTTGGAAGCGCCTAAATCCTCTAAGAAGGCATGGATTTTATACTTGGTACAAACAACTCTATGTACCAAACAATATCAATGCCATGTTAGAGAGCTCGAGCAGCTTCCAAGCCTTATGTGCTTAAAGGGCCTTCGGACCCGAAGATGGAAGAGGCAATTTAAAGAAAAACGAGGAAAAGATTGCTCTCGGTGCGGGTTGCCGAATCAACGGCCGTCCAACGCTATCATTAAGGTCATCGACTCGTATGTCAACATGTTTTCAACATCCGAGGATGCGGTCCATGCTGCCACACTCATCTCACTTTGCCCGCTTTTATCATCGAGCATGGCTAGGGGAGAATAGAGAGGAGGAAATAGTTTTGAATTCAAAAACAATGGTCTAGCCATGAAAAATAGGAGAAAAGAGAGGAAATAGAGGAAAGAGAGGGCATATGAAATGCTGGCTTTGGCTTCACTTATGTTTTACGGAAATATAGAGGAAGAATAGGTGCGAGAGGAAAGAGAGGGCATATGAAATGCTGGCTTTGGCTTCACTTATGCTTTACGGAATTATAGAGGAGGAAGAGAGGAAATAGAGGAAAGAGAGGGCATATGAAATGTTGGCTTTGCCTTCACTTAGGCTTTACGGAAAATGTAGAGGAGGAATAATAGGGGAAGAGGAAAGAGTGGAACACACTTCGGCTTAGCTGCTGGCTTTACTGAAATATGGATCATAAGTGTCCATTTCAGTAAAGCAAGCATTTCAGCATTTTAGTAAAGCAAGCATTTCAGCATTTCAGCATTTCAGTAAAGCCTAAGCATTTCATATGCCAAAGCCAGCAATTTATCAAAGCCAAAGACATCATTTCAGTAAAGGAAATGCCAGCATTTCAGCAAGGCCAAAGCAAGCATTTTAGCATTTCATTAAAGCATAAGTTAACATTTCATATGCCAAAGCCAAAGCTAGCAATTCAGCAAAGCCAAAGCCATCATTTCAGTAAAGAAAATGCCAACATTTCAGGAAAGCCTAAGCATTTTAGTAAAGCAAGCATTTTAGCATTTCAGCATTTCAAGTAAAGCCTAAGCATTTCATATGCCAAAGCCAGCAATTTAGCAAAGCCAAAGCCATCATTTCAGTAAAGGAAATGCCAGCATTTTAGCATTTGCAACATTTCATATGCCAAAGCCAAAGCCAGCAATTCAGCAAAGCCAAAGCCAGCAATTTAGTAAAGGAAATGCTAGCATTTCAGCAAAGCCAAAGCAAGCAGTTTAGCATTTCATTAAAGCAGAAGTTAGCATTTCAGTAAAGCCTAACCGTTATCGAACATGATCACATGAGTATCACAGAACAGAGTTATCGAACATGAGCACATGAGCATCACGGAACAGAGTTATCGAACATGAGCACATGAGCATCACGGAACATAGCTATCGAGCATGAGCATCGCAGCACATAGCACCGAGCAGGAGCAGTGCACTTGACAGAACAGAGTTATCGAACATGAGCAAAACATGCATCACAAAGCATGAGCAGGCAACCCTAACTATGCATCGCAGAACATGAGCATGCAATTTCGCTTCAAATTAAAGCAGGTAATGTTACAATAACATGAGCAGAACACATCACGAGAACATGAGCGAGGCAACCCTAACCGTGGGGGAGGGGACAGGGGGAAGGCGTACCAGGGGAGGGCCAGCGATGAGGGAGACGATGAGGAGGTCACGGAGGAGGAGCTCGCGGCGCAGCTCCGGGCGCGAGCGTGGTGGAGCTCGCGGCGGAGGGGAGCACGGAAGAGGAGCTCGCAACGCAACTTCGGGTGCGGGTGTCGTGGAGCTTGGGCAGGAGTCGTCGGGCGCGGCGATGAGCTCGTGTTGGAGTTGAGGAGCTCGGGCGCCGCGAGAGGAGGAGCCCCAACGGATGCGGCGAGGAGCTCCGACGGGCGCGGCGAGTTGCTCGCGGCGGAGAGGAGGAGCTCGCGCGGCGCAGAGGAGGAGCCCCAACGGACGCGGCGAGGAGCTCGCGGGCGGAGAGGAGGAGCCCGGACGGGCGCAGCGAGGATCTCGTGACGGAGACGGCGCGGCGGCACAAACGGACAGCCTATCGGCATCTTCGTCGACGGCGGCGCCGAGGGTTAGGGTTAGGTTGGCCGCAACGAGGCCGACCCCTTTATATATACACCATTAGCCACGGTTGGCGATGGTGGCGTGGGTCCCACATGTCGGTGGGATAAAACACAATAGTCACGGCTCATGTCAATTCCAACCGTGGTTATTGTGCTCCCACCGACATGTGAGGCCCAAATGTCGGAGACACAAACAATAGCCACGGTTCATTCCGAAACCAACCGTGGCTATTGTTTCCTCCGACCTCACTTGTCATTGAGTGAGTTTCTTTTTTCTTGTGTAATTTTTCTTTGAATTCTTCAATTTTTATTCTAAAAACTATAATGCCATTGCATCTAATTTTTGGCATGTCACTTTTTTTAGTTGTTTACAAACACATATGTATTTTTTGTTGTTCTACTCCATAACTTTTTAATATAATATTTCATCTACAAAATTGTTTTTCTTGACTTTTACATGACCCAAATATTTCAAAAATTCCCAACAAAATTACAGTAGATTTTTATTTGTATGACAGATGTGTGTGCCAATTTTCAATTGAAAAATAATAAAAATTGTCTAGAATAAAAAAATCAAATGACACCATGTTTTTTCTATTATTTTGACCTACATTTTGGCATGGTATCTGTTTCTCAAGCATTCGAACTCACTTATATTTCTGATAATTTTTTTAAAGATGTTTACAAAAGAAAGTAGTTCAAATGGGACTATGTGTCTCGATTGAGTGGAGTTTTATACTGAAACTCATGTTGTTTGGTTCCAAACAGATTTAAATGTTTAAAAAAATTAAACCAGAAATTCAACGTGTGTGTTTATTAATGGCATGTGTACCGACCGAATTTTGAGGTCAAAATCGATACGGTTTATGAAATAAAAATGATTAAATAAATGTCAAAACGAACCCTAAGTAAATTTGAAGAAAATTCAATAAAATAGTTTGAAGATTCTTACAAAACAAGGTGGAAATGGATAGACTGGACTTTTACACAAATTCGTAAACAAGAATCGAGTAAACTTGGACAATATTTGAATTATATATACAACTTTCAAAATTTAAATAGGAATTAAAAAAACACACAACCTAAATGAACTACTTGGATGAACTACTAATGGGCCTCATATTAAGAGTGAGGCTCAAATCACTATTGTCATTTTAAAAAATATTGTTTAATTGATTTAAATTGTTCAAAAATAATTAAATTACTAATTGATACTTAAAAATGGTTATATGTCGCTTCTTATTTTTTAAAAAATTTAAATTATACCTTGTTATTTTTTAGGATTTCAAATAAAATTGAACCTAAACATTATTTATTCAATATTTTAACTATATATACAAGTTTTAAAATTTAAAAATAAATATATAAATAAGTTTTAGAATTTAAATCTAAAGAGTTATAATAAAAATACGAAAAGTTAAAATTTTGGTCCATGAGCCCGAGCTCCTCGAGAGAGGATTTTGACCCACCGAAATAGGACAAGATCGGAGCGGCCCACCACGACCAGGCGGCCCACAATCCAGAGCAGACCCATAATTCATTAGTAAGTTCAAAGCCATCTGCGGAGTGTAGCTTATAAGCTGGCACAGACGACTTTGGACGGGCAAGGTGGTACTAAACCCTGCCCGCCGCGCGCCACTTCTGCTAATAGCCACGGTTTAAGAAGTCAATCGTGGCTACAACTCGGAATTATGAAATTATTTAATTATTGTTAATTTGATTTATTTGGCTCAAAAATCATTAAAGGTGGAATTATTAAATAATTATTAGCAACTTTTAAATAATTATTGAATGTGTTTAAACTATTTAAAGTTGCGGGAAAATTATTAAAAAGACGTTAATTGATTTAAGTGGCAGAAAATAATTAACAAGTTATTAAATCCATTAACGGTTCTGAATATCAATAGAATATTATTAAATTAACTAAAGTTGATGAAAACTTATTTAAAACTTGTTAAATTGATATAAGTGGCAGAAAAATTTAACATGTTATTAAATTCATTTATGTTGCTGAAAATTCATTAAAATATTATTAAATTAATTAAAGTTATTGAAACATATCTCGAGTACATCATAGGTACATCGCAATGTAATAATAAAGGTACATTATCCTTGAACGATTTTTCATTCGCAATCTATGCGTAGGTATCGCATTCCTTGATAAGATAGTTTTGCTTCAATGACTTTAAATTTTTTCGGATTCACGAATAATGGAACTTCATCATACTGATTGTATGCATCTTGATCGTCGACCCCATCCACTCCAAATATTCTTTTTTTACCGGAATAACAATGTGTTTCTTCTCCTCCTTTGGATCGAGTATATAGAACAATTGTTCTACTACCTTAGCAAGTATCCACGGGTCATCTTTATAACCTATATTCTTCGGATCGACGAGGGTTAACCCGTATTCATCTACATCCACCCCACTTGGGTGTTTGACCCATTTGCATTTGAAGACAGGAACTTGCAAATCTGGTCCGTAGTTTAGCTCCCAAATTTCCTCTATATACCCATAATATGAGGTGTAATTGTTATCATCATCAAGGGCTTCAACTCGAACTACGCGGTTTTCACACTTACTTTTCGTGTCCTTCTTTGAAGTGTGAAAAGTAAAACCATTAATGTCGTACGTCCGATAAGTCACCACGAGTCTTTCAAGATCGGGCAACTAAAATTCTCAACATTTTCTCAAATGCATGAGTCACTTCCAATTCTTCCCGAGTACTCAAGATATCTGTAGAATATTGAAAGCTTCTTATACGGTGTTGCAGCTTTTGACTTTGCAACTCCCTTCATGATCATTCCAAATGTAGCTTTAATATTTTTTTGTCTTATCAAAGACATCCCTAGAGGTCCAACGTTGAGGTTCTTCGCCGGTCTCAATCGTACCATCAAATTGTTTGGCCATCCGTCGATACGGGTGGCTCCGATATAAGAATCGACGATTTCGAGTGTACATCTGTCTTCTTGGATGATGGAAGATACACGTGTGATGTATCATCAACACAAATAAATCATGCCTCCTTTCCTTTCACCTGCCCGAAAGCGCCCTTAACACCGTGGAATCGATTACGGTGACGAAAATGATCGCTTTCAATGTGAAGTAGTCTCTTCGGTGCTCATCCCACATACGCACACCTTCCAACCATAGTTTCTGCATGTCTTCAAACAATTGTTCCAGGAAGACATCTATGTCGTTCCCAGTGTTCTTTCGGTCCGGATATAAGAACGGACAATAATATGTACTTCCTCTTGTGGCACAACCATGGCGGGAGGTTGAATATTGTTAGCAGCACGAGCCAAACGCTGCGAACGTTCCTCGTCATACCAAAAGGGTTCATCCCATCTGTACTCAATACAAACCGTATATTTCTTGGCTCATGCGATAAGTCGTCACGGTGGTTACGATCGAAGTTTTTCCACTAGGTTCCATCCGATGGATGACTTAGCTTATTAGGATCCCTCTTACGTGTTTGTCATGTCATCGGTTCAGCATCTCTTGGGTTGGAAAATATCCGTCTTATGCGATCGACCACCGATAGGTACCACATGACCAAGGCTGGAACCTTACTATCATCGTAGCTACCATTGACGATACTCGGTTTTCTGCCTCTTCCTGTCATTCTTCCCCCTCTTATTAGTTGTGTCTACATCATACTCCTCATTCGTCTTGTATCGACTTCGTTTGCACCTTGGGCATCTCACGAGGTCCTTGAACTTATCCCCGATATAATATACAATGATTTGGACATGCCTGGATTTTTTGCACACCCAGCGATATTGGGGATATCAGTTTCTTAGCATAGTACGTGTTTTTTGGTAACAAGTTTGGCTTCGGTAGTGTATCCGAAAGAAGATCCAAAATTCAGTGAAACAAGCATCCGACCACCCATGGATGACCTTCCGTATCATGAGCTCGAGAACCGTACGTAACACAAGTATTCTCTTTAGAACATCCCTTAGACTCCTCAAACAATAAATTCTTTGATGCCTTCTCTATCATTGCAAAGTTATGAAGCCCTCTTGTTGTCCCTACATTGAGTAAAACTTGCGGCTCAACATGACATAACAATTCCTCAACATCAAAATCAGTACATTGTTCTTCTTCGACATGAAAATCAAAAGTCTCGTCAACTTGGACAAACTGTTCTTCTTCAATTTCAATCGGCCGCAACTCAACTACGACCAACTCGTCTTCTCCATGCTTTGTCCACCTCGTATAATTCTCCAGAAACCCCTCCTCACTAAGTGAGATTTGATTACAAGTGTATCTCGTCCACAATTTTTTATTCTTGCAATCCACGCATGGACAATATATTTCTTGTCTTCCTAGACGCTTAGCATGCTCGGCAGCCCTCTTGAGAAATACATCGACTTGACCTTGAAAATATGCACTTAATCTTGACTCTTTGTACATCCATGTTTTGTCCATCTAAACAAGCATTACGCGAATATAAATTATAATAAATTAATTACTAAATAAAATAATTACCATTATGAATATTAAGTATTTATAGAAAATATAAGGGAAGTAATATATTGCATAACACAATGTGCTAGAATTAATAATCATTAATTAATTACTAGATAATCTATTTACCATTATGAATATTATATATTTATAGAAAATATAAGGGAACTAATATATTGCATAAGACAATGTGCTATCATATATAAAAACCCACTATACAAATTATTATTAATTGACTCGAATTTTTTTAATAATTAAATTGTGCTCTAGGGGTCTCTCTCAAGAGAGCATAAAATAGATCTTAAATTGATTGACATGAAAAAGGCTTGTAACACATGATTTTTTTGTATGCAACACAAGCACATGATATATGAGCTTATTATACACAACTCAAACTAACAACAAACCAACAAACATGGAGGAATTTGAGAAACCGAAATCAAAACCTAGGTCAAATGGTAATCTAAAATTCAACATGATTACAACATTGTAGCAACAAATAATACATGGAATGAGTTTCCCTTACCATGGAGAATAAATTTCTGCAAAAAAACGAGATCAAAACCTTCCCCCTCGGTTTTCATTTTTTTCGTTAATTTTCGAGCCGCCACACTTGGAGTGAGCTCCTGTTCGGTCCGAACACGGACTTTTATACTGTGCAAAACAATAGCCATGGTCCACATCTTCAACCGTGGCTATAGAAAAACTATAGCCACGATTGGTGATGTGGACCGTGGCTATTGGTGGAGGCCACTATAGCCACGGTTCACAAAGCCAACCATGACTATAGTAGCCCCTGTAGCCACGGTCCAAGGGCACAGTAGCCCGCACCCAACTATAGCCACGGTCGATTTTGCTTGCCGTGGCTATAGGGTTTTGGGCTGCGTGGCTACAGTGAGTTTTTGCTATAGTGCACCTTACCCTGCCAAACAACAGTCGTCTCGTACTTTTATCCATTCACACTATCTCAGCTAGCTTTTACTCTCATCTCCCCTCGTCTTCACTACTCTCCTCGTCTCTCCCACAAGTATCACTACCTCAGCTAGCTAGCTTTACTCTCATCTCCCTCGTCTTCCCCAAGAACTTTGCAACTACCTGCAATCTTCCCATCCCATGGCCCCACCCTTTATGTTTCACCGTTATATCCCTCCACGAAAGAACGAACAGACACGAGCGACCGTCAGTGCAAGGCTGAAGGCGTAAAGCGAGTAATGGCCTCAGTGTCGCTCATATTTTAGTTTCTTCTACAATAAAAAGTGTATGCTCTGGAGACAATAATGTCAAGTGTGGACGTTTGTAATTCACTGGCCACTGTTTCCAATACGTTGGCCTGTTCATATTGAGCCACTTTGTGTCATATCATGAAACTGTCTTTCATGAAAAACTACTATCTGTCAAATTTTCTTTGATTTGGAATATTATTTGTCTTTGGGCTGGATGGTCGAACTGAGGTTTTATGAATATTATCATCATGAGAACTTTTTTGCACTCATTTGAGCATAATTTGACTCAACTTAATATAAATCTAGAGCTCAAATTATTTACCTGGAACACATTTATGTTCCTGGTAAAATTTGATTAATATCTGTAACATAACTATGTACTCCATCAATCTAAAATTACTATTTCTTTTTCTGTCCTAGCTACATAAGTTCTGCTATGTATTAAGACAGTATTTGTTTAGTGTATTTTAAAGAGTAAAATGCCCTAGAGGTCCTTGGACTTGTATGGTTGTGTCGTTTACGTCCACAAACATTCATTTTGTATTCTTAGGTCCATGAACTTGTTTATCTGTGTTATTTAGGTCCACGAACTTTTATTTTTATTTATTGGTCTACAAACTTGTTCGTGAACCTAGAAATATAAAATAAAAGTTCATGAACCTAAATGACACAGTCACACAAGTTCATGTACCTTTGGCACATTTTACTCTATTTTAAAAGCTATAAGGTTAAAAAGCCAAAACTAATAATAATTTAGAACAGAGGGAGTATCTTTTACATATAGATGTTTTACGCAAGGGTATATATCAAAACCTACATATCTAAAAAACGAAAATGTATTGGGAATTTGACGTTAGAAAACTTTCATTTTCTCACCAGTGTACCACTTCCCCGATATTTGTTAAGAGTGTGCAGCAAATACAACGTTCTGTTCGTAGCACTCAGTTCATCACCATGGCAGTTGTTGCTAGGTTGTGTTCGTAGCGGCAGAAACAACGATGGAGCCGGTATCTGATATTATATTCATTATCCTTATGACATCCTCATAGATGCAATCTAATTGAGACGCACATCTAAACAAGATTGGAGGCACGGATGCCTCATGTAATATTTGGGCCATTAATGGCACCTACGTGTGACCAGATTTTCTTCAACCAAAATACGAGTACCTGTGCAAAGTTTGTGACTCCAATTCAGGAAAACATTTCGCCAGAAGAATTCTAATAAAGAAAGGTGTACTCAGCCATGACGATGGCTATCATGATTTTCTCTGATCCCGAAAATGGTGTATATCATTAAACTTGAAGTAGCGAAATATACTGAACAAATACTGCTTACAGAGAAAGTGGAACATTTCTTCAAGATATATAATTGTTATATCCATGTCTCAAATCCTTATTACCAGACTAAAAACTGCTTTTCAGCAAGAGCATCCTAGCAGATCCCCATGCCCCAATTCAACTGCCATAATTGGGAGCGAGAGTAAGTGAAATACAGTGATGTAGCATACTCCCTTTACCTTTCCCTTTTCCCAGTAATTAACTAATTATTGGGACCAACTAATAACTCACTGGAACTACAGCCAAATAAGGGAATTGTGGCTCCCTGCATACAGTAGTTCGACCAGGATGAGGATATTGGCGGGATACTGCAGAAGCAACTCTCCCAATAGCAATGACTAGTTATTTGAAAATATTTATTGAGACTTCTGGAGATGTTATAACCCTACTCGAGTGGAAAGAACCATTCCATGCAAGTGACAGGCCATGCAGCAACCCTCATGCTGTCATGGATAACTTGACCAATCTTGCCGTCCCTTAGATCATAGAAACCATAGCTCGGCATGGCGTCACAGCAATATCCGAAGAAGCAACCGTGGCCCAACACATAGACACGGTTCCCTTGGAACCTCTCATCGTCACCACCGAACATAACAGCCTTGGAACAACCCGTGCCGACGAATAGAGCTTCACCGTCGATCCAAGCGGCTCACCTCCAACCACTGACCCTTCTCCAAGTCTGCCTCAAACACCTCCACTGTGATTCCGTCGAAATTCGCTGGAGATGAACGGCGATAGTATGGAGGAACCGTCCATTTCACCATGAGCAGCTTGCCTGTGCACGACACGACGAGGTAGCGGCACCTCTTGATAAACTTCTCTTCTGGATCCACCGACAGGGGGCCCTGTTGCCCCTTGATTGATTGCTCGACGGTCGCACCGTCGACCTCGTGAACGAAGAGATCATCACTTGTGTTGAGAGCATAGATCCTTCCACGGTACAAGGCAGAGTCGATGTAGTAGGATTCCGGGGCAGCGCCGTCAGACGGACTAGTCTGAGAGACAGACCATTCGGGGGCACCGGGCCGGTAAAATAAGATAGAAGTGCCGGATAGAGCAGCGATGAGATCCGGCGAGCATACCATAAACTTACGCATGTAGAGCACATTAGTCATTGCGAGATCGCCGAGGTAAAGTGGCATCTCCACGGTGGCGCCGGTGAGAGGATTGGTCAAGAAGCACTTGTGGTTGTCGCAGTACCGGTCCACGAAAGGGCTGCGAGCGGACGATCCGTACAGGAGCCAACCGTCGAAGCAGCCGTGGCAGCTGACATCAGCCGCCGGCGCTGCGCCGACGCGGCGGGCTTCGCCGCCGGGAAGGCTTAGCAAGGCGCCGTAGTTGAGGCAGACCAAGGGCAGCGGCGGCGGCAGGTGGAGCCGCTGCTGCTGCGCGGCGAGGCGCCACCGGCGGCAAACGCTGCTGAAGCGGAGGCGGTCGATGCGGCACAGCAGCAGGCGAAGGATGAGGCCGCAGATCTCCAGCAGGAGATCCGACCATGGCTGCGGGGATCCGTCCATGATGGAAGCCGGAAAGAGGCAGCTAGCACGTCCGTTTGTGAAATCTGTCGCCAATCCATCCTGTTATTAGGTCCGGGCTAACTTGTTAATACTCATCAATGCTCGTATAACTGACAATCAAATGGAATCCCATATAAAATATATAATCTCTTGCCGTTCTTGTTTTGGAAAGCAATTAATTAATTATTTATAAATATTCGTTGAAAGGTGCCTTTTTATTTTCCGAGTGATTGCTCGCTGCCTAATTTTGTTATCACTACCTTAGAATCTTTCCTAATTATAGATACGCTGGACAACTGTGCATTATATTAGGGCGTACCCAGCTTTACCCCTCAAGAGGTAAGAGGTCAAATTGATCGCAACCTTCCATTTTTAATTGAGAGAGAAAAAAAAACGAATCATTAAATAAGCCGGAGGACAGCTGCATATAGGGAAAGAAATCCCAGGCACGCAGTCTCGGATCATTACCCTCACCTCACTCTCACGGCAACAGCCTTACTCTGATTTTTTTAACTGATCCATCCAAATTTCCAGTGGTAAAGTTATCTATATTTTAATGGGTTGTTGCTCCATCAGCGATCGCTCCAACCTTGTGCGAGCTCTACATGGGCATGGTTTCCTTGGTCGTTCATATAGACAAACACTACTTGCATGAAGATGTATTTTACTTACTATTTCTATGTCTTTTATTTCTTGATCGGTTCCTTGTGTCCATGTCATTTGGTCCCCTTGCCCTTTGTAATATGATGGTGCATGATAGATGTGAATTGACTTCCAAAATTTCCAACATGCCAGGTACTGATGGAAAATCTTATATTGGTAAAACACTTTGGCTCCTAATTAATATAAATTGCAGCGATACATCATTGAGCTCCGCGTTCTAATCTCGCAGACTGCAACAACAATCATGCAGTTTAGATATATTTGATATTGGTTGTTGGTGCTAAACAACCTACGAACAAATTATGTACTGTTTCTATCAAAATCAAGTCAAAACATTTTAATTTTTAAAAAATGAATTGTTTATAGTATATTTAGTAATTTTTTTATCATATTTATAATTTGTTTCTCAATTAAATTAAAATCAAAGTGGCAATATATTAAACATGGTCATTATGATACACATCCTATCAAAGTTAGCTGCATAGCAGGCTGTATTATCACAATGACTCAACTCTCCTGGCTCCGACGGAACTAGTATCAATTTTGCAAGGCATCGTTAGCGTAACTTGCTCCTCGCGATCATTTATTCGATCTTCACTGTACGGCAAGTTTGGATGATAACCTGCCATGCTGGCTGCTGCCCAGTATCGTGGCATCGTTTGTCGAGGACAAATAGTATCAAGAAGGAGAATGATATGCCAGAGGCAGCAATTAGAACACGCTGAGCGCGATAGTCGATCCACATGGCCACGGTCGCTTGCCGTCCTTACCACTCACGGTCCCTAAAAGGCGTGTCCGGGATATTCTGTATAATTTGAATTATGGGCGCCATGACGAGATTGATTTAGAATGCAATGGTCGAGATGACTGGGTGTTGGAGTGCCAGGAGGATGACCTGGAGATGACAGCTGATGCGGGCATGATGGGAGGCTTGCATGCCAGGCGCAGTGGCCCTTGTAAGCGTGCGTGTGAAGTTTGGTGCCTGGATTGCAGGCTTATGGAACTATGTGCTGTAAAAGCTAAAACAGGTCCTGATTGTTTAATGCAATATGGGCTGGGGAGAGCTTAATGCTCTTCCTTAAACTCTAAAAAAATGCAATGGCCGAGGTTCAGTTGTATCGGAGTACATTATATACTGCAGTAGAATTGTGTCACACTGATTTTATTTGTACATAAGTAGAATGTTGCAAGGACTCGTGTTGCATTGATATGTATGAGATCCGTACTCTCTCTTTGGTTTATATGGATATCCTTTGGCATTTTGGCTGACTTCGGGTTGTTAAGGAGCAGGGGAGACAAGAGTGAGAATTGAGAAGCGTTGTTCGCAGTTGTTTGTAGCTTTTGTTAGTACAGTCTTACAATTCGCGACGACACAGAATATGTCAAATAAATAATAATCTCACTCTACTTTCACAGGCCAGTCTCTGGCATGTGAGGATATTTATTAATGATGAATGAAAACACATGTGTGAGGATATATTATTGCTTTCACCAACAAGAACAGTACACATGTAATATACTATGTTGCTGAAATTATAGGACAGTTTGCAGCATATATAGGCCGACCAAATGTTCAACACACTAAAGTCGAGGCTATTGCAGCATATCTATTGCCTGGGGTTACGCTATTCTATTTTCCACCTTAATTTGTTTCGAGTAGAGGTACGGTTGCTAACACAGAGATAGAGCAGGCAACGATAATACTGTTATAGGCCTGAGAGGCATCAGGAGTACTAGCAATGGAGGTCTGGGTTCATGTGCAGTCGCATTTACGACTGCAACTTAAGCAGTCCCAGTAGCACCGGTCCAGTCTAGAATGAACGGCTAAGATGCAGCAGCCTACTGTCCCAGCAACACTATAGCGAAAATACTGTTTATCAAATTACTGTATCACCCCATACTTTGCCGTCCCTCACCAAAATAAATCTGTTGCGTGCAATCCTTAACAGTCCTGGTGCAGCAATGCGTAGAATGGTCCTGCAACTTGCGGCATTCGTGATTTTCATAGAGTTTGCCACGTCAAACCTTCTTGGCTTGTTGAGAGTTATGGAACAGTAACTCTTGGATCATTCTATGCTGTATTACATAATGGATGGGGCATGACTGGAAATTGCTATTGCAGGTCTTGGTATGGTACGGTTATATGGTGAGTTTTGTTTCAAAGCTCCAGATGTCAAAGAAAAAAGATGTGAACGATGGTCGAGGCGATGATGAATGCTCGGCGGCTTCGTCGCTGCTGAAGTCTCCAAGCCGACGAATCTCGCGCCGAAAGAAACAGCATGGTCGCATTGTGATCACTAGACTACACAGGCCTGTCTCTGTAGATATCTAGCACCCAACAGTTTTGCACCGTTGGTCACAAAAGCTCCGAACATTAGCTACCATTGGGAGCTCAGTGACTGTATCACAGACCGTGCTGACTAAAAGAGGTAGCACGGACAGATGAAACGTTGCACACGTTACAATATCTTTTCATTAACAAAATTTAGGAAATAATTGATGACAAAGTAATCAGACAAGCAACCAGATTAATTTCACTCTGTTGCTCATTCTACATTTGAGGTAAAATGGACATATAGTATCCATCTAGAAAATGGAGAATAAAAACTGATGCTGCAGCTTGATAATCAAGTATTAATGACAAAAACAGAGAAAGTTTGTTTTTTTTTTGCAAAAGGACAAGAATTATACAGTAACAATATCATGCCAAAATACAAAGGAGACCATTCAACACTGCTAATTGTTGTTCGAAAGCCGGAAAATGGCAGCACGTTGGTTTATGAAATCTGTTGCCAATGATCCGTTGTTAGGTCCGAAGCTAACTTGTTAATGCTCCTAAATTCTCCGATAGCTGACAATCAAATCGAATCCCATATTAAATATATTATCTCCAGGTGTTATTGTTTTTGAAAGCACTTCTTTAATTATAATTGTAAATCTCCATTGAAGCTCCATACATATATGATGCATTTTTATTTTTCCGGAGTGATTGCTCGCTGCCTAATTAGTTATCACTACCTTAGAATCTTTTCTAACTATAAATACGCTGGACAACTACACATTATATTATAGAGAACGATAAGTTTAATTTAGATTTTTCAAGTCAACAATGCATAAAGTTTGTGATACACTATAAGCCAAGTGTCCTAGTGCTCTTTTTGATTACTCACGAAGTGAGTTACCTTTATCTAGTGCTTCTACTGCCCTAGGTTGAATTTTATTTTATTCGAACTTATTATTTCCATCCGTCCTCTGGTGGTTATCATGCACATCCTATAAAAGCTGCAATAGCAGGCTGAATTATTACAATCACGTTCACCAATATCAGGAGACCGAAACAAATAAGAACAGTACACATATGTAATATATGATGCTGAAATTAGAGGACAGTTTTCCAACCCATATAGGCCGACCAAATTTTCGACACCGGTCCAGGCCATTGCTCAGTAAGTATTGCCTGGGTTAAGCTATTCCGTTTTCCACCTTTGTTTCAAGTAGCGATCGAGGTACTGATCCTTACATAAAGATAGAGCAGGCAACGATAATAGTGTTATAGGGCTGAGAGTCATCAGGAGTACTAGCAATGCATCACATCGTCGTGAAACTAGAGACCCTCATGATTTTCCTAGAGTTGGCCACGTCAAAACTTCTAGGCTTGCAGTTCATGGAACAGTAACTCTTGAAACATTCTATGTTGTATTACATAATGGATGCTGCATTAGATCCAGAGGCTGGCAGGGCAGGACTGGGAGTTGCTATTCAGGATGCGGCGGGCAGATCCTTGGTATGTTCGTGATGAGCTGTGTTCAATGGTTCAGATGCGGAAGAAACAGAGGTGATGGTCCTGCTGAACAGCTGAAGTCTCCAAGCGATCGACCCTAGCCGATCGACTGTGCCTGTTTGTCTCAAGTTACGAAACATCTTGGTTGCGTTGTGATAATTACACAGACCCGTCTCTTATGTCCAGCACCCAATATTTTTGAATGGCTGGTCACAGAAGCCATTAGCTACCATTGCCAGCTCCGGAGTGTTGATGCAGTATTAGTAACCAAAAAACTCCATCCGTCTTTGTTTATTTGTCATTTTAGCTTTCTACCAAATTCATTGAACATCCTCTGAATTTGGACATACTGTCTGTTTAGATTGATTGAACATTCTATGATTTTAGACACCTAAAATACCTTCAGAATGACAAATAAACTGGGACGGGTGGAGTATTTGCTAGCAACAATAGGTGTGGCAGCAACAGCTGAAACATTGCACACTTTACAACATCGTTTCATTCAAAAACTTAAGAAGTAATTGATTACCGAATAACCAGACGAACATCCAAATTAATTTTACTCTGCTGGTAATTGTACACTTCAGGGTGAAAATGGAGAATATAAATTCATTTACAGCTTGATCATCAAGTATTAATGACAAAACAGATAAAGTTTTTTCCCAATAATTCAAGAATTGTACGTAGTAACATCAGCATGCAAAAAATTAGAGAATTATAATACCAACGGATGCCAAAATACAAATTAAGGTGTCCATTCAGAATTCTGCAAAGTCAAATTAATAAAATCTCTGGTAGTGTCAGATAAATCAATTTGGACATGAGCACGTGCGTGCTGTAAGCAGAGCCACCACCGTACAGGACAAACAATTTAACGACACGCCACTCCAAGTTATAGGTTTAGATATTTGTTGCTGGGAGAAGTCTATTCCAAACCATCCATTAGGTTCTGTTGTTTACACAGCAATAATTGCAGAAACTTTAATTGAATGTAACAACAAAATTATCTCAAAGCTAGACGTCGTTCGACTTAGTGATAAAACAGATTTTTTGAAAGGCTTAATTGTAAAAATCACACCATAAATGAGCTATAGTCTGATATCCCTATTCCTCCCTCCATAAGTTAGTTTGTTGCAAAAGTCCACCTACCCAACGGTGCTTGTAGGCCAAAAGTCCCCCCCCCCCCTCCCCACCCATGTGCTCAGCTGATTCGGTTTTTTCTTGCCATCGTGGACTCGTTCTACCGCCACGTCACACAAACTGGACTAAACCCAAGAAATGGGCTCATCCTAAAACTGGAATCGCCATCCCTCGCTCGTTCCGCCCGACGGCGTTCGGCTCCAAGTGCAGCGAGGCCTCCCTCGTCCAACAGTGCCACGACCACTGCAATGTTGTTTTAATCCAAACCCAAGTCATTTTTTAGGGCAAATAAACCAAGCTTATATTATAGAGGTAGGATTACAATCATTTACGAGTGCTTCCGACAGGAAATTTGGAATGCTACTCCCCCGATCAACAAAACAATTATCCGTGTTAGCAAATTTTGCGCAACAGTGAGCTACACCATTTGCTTCCCGCTTAACATGATTAAAAACTATAAAAGAAAAACTCCTACCCAAGTCATTGAAAAAGATCGAAAAAGGTTTTTCCATTATCTAGTAAAAATTATTTTGTTTATTCGCACCCTGATTTTACAAAACCATCTACATCATGGCTCGCTGCCTTTGTAATTAACTCGTCTGATAATGTGTAGAAGGTTGTATTTGACACATCGATTTTCATATCTGTCTATTTTGTTAGGTTGATCTCTCCACCAATGGGCTACCCATTGGACCCTTGACCACGCCCTAATAGGTGGCGTCCAGCCCAACACGAGGCTGGTGAGCCCTGTTGTGCAGGCCTATAAAGAGGAGGTGGGGACCACACGGGGCATGAGGTTCATCGCCACCACAAAAACTATCCCATCTCCAAAACCTTAGTCCCATCTCAAGGGTGGGCTACGAACAGCGAGATGCACCACTGGCCGCCACCAGTTGCAATCGCTGCCCACGGCAGTGAGCACATCGCCTCTACACCAACCGTCGCTGCCAGTGCGCAGAACTTCACCGACAGAACCAGTGAGGTGAACTACACGAATGTGGAGGTAAAAGATATCCACTCGATCCACTGCTCCTAGATGTTCCACGGTTTTAATATATTTCTCCATGAATTTTTATTAATGTTTCCTCTTTCGGCTGAGGTGACACGGCTAGAATGTTTTGCGGGTGTACAGCATATGGGAAAAAATCAGAACCAGTCACCGGCCATGCTATTCTCTAATCTGACGCCCATATCGATTACCATGAATAGTTCATGAGTGGCAAAGAGCGGTCCTTGTTCTTATCGAGATGGTTCCTCCCTTGTTATTATTCCTTCACTTTATGTCAATGTAAAGCTGATAAAGAACAGTGGATCGATTGAAACGGAATTTGTTCAGTACATGGCCGATGTCGGTCATATTTATATGATACGATGGAGTTTGTCATTCACAGAATAAAAGATTGGTGCCCAATAAATTAGTAGCCACATATAAAATGTGCTATTGCCAAAGATAACGGAAGATCGTGTTGTAGGTAACTCCCTATACATTGATAGATCAATGGGAGTCTGGTGGTAGATGAACACAAAACGACTCACGAACATCCACCACCACGGCCCACAGAACATATCACACAACCACAAATGTCCACCTCGCGAACAGGCCTTTACCGTAGTGGTAAGATGTCTCGAGTAGCACCTCCTAGGTCCCGGGTTCGACTCCCAGTGGAAGCAAATTTCCGGACTAGGTTAAAAAAATTCCCTCGTCTCTCCCTAAGCCAAAGCATGTGTAAGTAAGACCCTGCCTGGAGCCAGTCGGTGCGGACGTTGCTCCCGATTTAAAAGGCCGGTGCACTATAAAAGCTCTCACATAGGCTAAAAAGGGGGTCACCATGTCAAGGGGGAGGGGGTACAAAATTTTTCTAGACCTGTGTGAGAAGGTCCTTCTTTTTAATACAATGCCGTTGGGGCGGTCTTACCCCGGCAGGTCTAGTTTTTTTACAAATGTCCACCACTTTGACCCACTAAGCATGTCAACCTCAACCCACAAATGGTTGGATCCGTTATAGTTTTATTTTCCAGCTTCTAACCATACAATTGCCCTAAAAAACTTCTAATCATACAATTTAGTTAATTATTTTAAATATGCTTCAGAATCTATCAACAATTTCATAGATTTATGTCAACTTATTTTTCAAAAAATAAAATTGTCATTTTCATTGACACTACTACAATAACTCTATATATAGCAGCGGGCGCTATTTTGACAACACATGATAGGTTCCGATATGAATCGGCAAAAGGATGGCCCGATCTTCACGACAATAGGTTCACAAACGAAGGATAACTTGCTGCGAACAGCGGGTAAGTAGCTTTATACCTGACCAAGGTTGGATGCGACCAAGCGACGGAGAGAGAGACACCGAAACCATGAGGACTTCGACTCGATCTCCGAACGACCGCAAAACCACAATCCGGGACCAATCCACACAAAACGGCGCAGCTAAACTGGAAACCGTAGAGCACGAAATAAAGGACCCCAGAGGGATCTCTTCACAAGTCCAAGAAGAATAAGGGTGTGCAAGGCACTCAGCAGTACGGCTGCGACAAAACCATATCAGGTTATCTGTATATCAAATTCAACTGAGGTTTTCAGGAGTACATAGGGGGTATTTATACTAGAAACAAGCCTCCTAGATAAGCATGAGATAGGTATGAACTGAAATCACCACGTTGGAAGCTGGAAGGCCAACTGGTGGATGCATTCATGGAGTCTTTCTCGGTTCACGCGGGTCTTTTTAGCTTCTGCGCAGTCTTCAGTAAAATAATCATAACTCCTTATTGGGAAGTCCAAATGATAAGCCATTTGTTGGGATGGAAATTAGACTTAATGTTGCTTCCAACCGTATATAACATGGCCCTTTACTCCTGGTAGATTGGTACAGTTTTGCATGAGAAATTGTCCCTGGAAAAATCCTAGAAAACACCTCTAGCCTTCTTGACATGTCTTCACAAAAGAAGTCGGACCTCAAAATTAGAAAGTCTAAAGAACTCTGATTTTGGTAGTATTGCAAAATAGACTTGATAAGCTTTCCAACAAGTATGTGAGGACCTCCATAGCCTTCCGGAATCATGAGAAAAAGAACTCGGATGTCGGTCCAAAAGAATCCTTCATAGCCTTCCAGAATTAGGAATAAAAGAACCCAGACGCAGGTCCAAAAACCCTGATGCAAGTCCAAACAACTCGGACAAGTATCTTCATGAGTGAACCTAAAGCACTTAGGTAGTATAACATTCTTTGTTATGTTGAAGTTCATTTCACTAAGGAGTGAGTTCACCTCTTTTCTGAGTTCTTTTGCTCGGTTACGTGTAATTGGTCCTTCATACACTTGTGCATTTGTAGTCATGGCTGGGATGTCCTCATCAACACAGTTGCGGTCATTTGAGGCGTCCGCCACTACGATGCGCTACAGGGCAATGTCCGTGACTACGTGTGCAAAATAGTCACGGACACAAGCGACCCGCAGCTAACTTGCGTCCGGCCCGCCACTGTTTTTGTAAGCCCAGTGGCGGACCTTGTCATGCCTGCAGCTTGGCCTCTGCGGGCCTGACAGAGCGGCCACAGCTAAATATTGCACCCACGTATAAATAGGTGGGGTGCAGCGAGGTAGTCCCACGCATCTCCCAGCACGCCGCACCACCACTTGGGGTTAGGGTTAGGGTGCGGCACCGCCTCCTCCTCCTCCTCCTCCTCTCTCTCTCTCTCTCTCTCTCTCTCTCTCTCTCTCTCTCTACTGGACAAACTCTTTACCACCCACTACTGAAATATTGCTCTATTGTGACGGGCCAAAAGGGGTCTCAATGATGGACACCTAAATCGCCACTAAGGCCCTGTGACTATTTGGTTACAAAAATTAGATATGAAGTTACGTTCTTTGTAGTGTACTTAAGGTTTTCCACGGAGGATACAAATAACTCATTGATATAGTACTACTTAAAAGTTAGAAGTATGCAATTGAGTATGTTAGCTTATTTGTGGTGGAATCGATGGACTCAAATTCCGTATTTAACATGAGTGTTGCATTTACAACTAATTATTCTTTGAGTGCTATGCGACTTCCCAATCAACAATAATATGCTTTGTGAATCTCAAGATCAGCGGGTCCAGCTCTAGTCTTTCCTGAGTCCGATATGGGCAAGATCCTATTTGGATCTAGTACAGATTAGTAAAATCTGATTTTTATTTTAAGATTTTAGAATCAGATTCTAAACAAAATCTAGTTGCTGGTGTTTGGATACAAGATTTTACAATCTATAATTGTGGTTTATTTTTCGGTGGCATAGTGGCATATTTTGTAATTTGTGGGCAGTTAATGTAGGACAGGAGGCAATTAGCCAAACAAAATCTGGTTTTAGCTGGGATCGAGAAGATAATCGGATTCTGAAAATCTGCAGACCTAGATTATAGAATCCAAATAAAAATCTGCCCATTTGAAGGCCTCATGGATTCTAAAATCTGAATTCTTAAAATCTCAGTGGATCCAAACAAGGCCTAAGGTATTTGTGCGAGTATTTATAGGAGTGAGTACCCGTTCATGTATGTGAGTGTCTCTACTATGTTCAATTTTGAATAAAATAGAACCTAGACTTATATGCACAAAGGAAAAAAATTGTAGAGTCTAAAAAAGAAGGGTAAAAAATTCATTTTGAGTTGTGACAATTATTTACGGTCTTACCTTCTGTATCGAGTAATTGTGACAATTAGGATACTAAATGATATTTTCATTCTAAAGAAATTATATAATGAACAAGTTTAAACAATTGAACATGTGCAAATTGGGGTGTCTTTTGCAACGAAATACATTATGAGTGGGGGATTTGTAACAAAAAGATTTATGGATGTGAGAATCTCAAACTCTATAGGATTTATGGGGTAGTTTATGCAATTATCCCGTGTATAAAAAAAATAAGGATACACAATTTACTGTGACAATTATTTACGGCCATACGTCCTATCGACTAATCGTAACAATTAGGATCCAAATGATGTTTCCATATTCTAAAGAAAATATCTAACAAAGAAGTTGCTATGAATACGAGATGTGGCATTCCGAATATATTTTCCAACGAATAATGGTGCAGCCGTCTGAATATAAAGTCTTCCCAAAATCAGAAAATAAGATGTTGGGATGACGATCCTCCTGAGAAGACGTTTGGGATACGAATACGACGGGAAGAAGCAGAAGAGGGCACCTGAGACCATGAACCAAGAGACGGCGGCGCCTCGCGCACAACGAGAAGCGAAGAAGAGGAAGTGCGGCGATGACGATGCGCCCGGTGGTGCAGGCATCTGCGACGACGTTCTCGACAACATCTTGGCCCGTCTGCCTGCCCGCACCGCCGTCGCATCCATGGTGCTCTCGAAGCATCACCACCGTCTGATCTGCAGCTCGGAATTCAGAAGTCTGCACTTCCGCCTCAGCCCGCCGCTACCCAACCCGCACGTCGCGTACATCACCAGCAAATTCCACGAATTTCGCATCGCCGGAGCCGGGCACCGCAGCGACACGCCCATGCGAGCCCTAGATGGAGGGATGTTCCAGGAGATGAAGTACATTAACACGTGCAACGG
This sequence comes from Chloris gayana, assembly GCA_031894775.1. Classification (NCBI taxonomy): domain Eukaryota; kingdom Viridiplantae; phylum Streptophyta; class Magnoliopsida; order Poales; family Poaceae; genus Chloris; species Chloris gayana. The sequence continues at coordinate 58,028 of JAUNZO010000822.1, read as the reverse complement.
CATCCTGCTCTTCGCCCTCAAGCGCGAGGAGAGGCCTCCTAGTTGCGTCCTTTGGAACCCGGCGGTAGCAGAGGAGCACAAGGAATTGACCATCCCGGCTTATTATGGACTTGAAGGAAGAGGCAGCAATGGTCCTCGCGTTTACAGTATACTGGGCCTGGGGTACGGCAAGAAGAGCAAATCGTACAAGATAGTCCTATCATGCCGCCGAAAGAATGGGCGACGTTTGCTGTCCCACCCAGCCCAAGATTCGTACACTAAAATGCTGTTGGTCTATACACTGGGTGTGCGTGCGTCTAGGGAGAATCCACGATCAGTAGAATTGGTGTCACAAGGAGTGGACATAAAAATCAGTCAGGAATCACTCTACATAGATGGGGTAATTTATCTTCTTTCTGAAAACGATGAGGTCCTTGCTTTTTATGCGGATAAAGTGAAGGTCCATAGCATTGACATTCCAGGCAGTACGATGTACCCGTCGACGAACATAATAACGTCTGAGCTTATGGAGATTTATGGCCGCCCTTGCTTGATGAAGATCGATGGCGGCTGTACGGCACTATGGCTACTCACTAAAAATCGACAGTGGGAGCGGAGGTGTGTCTTCAAGGTGGAGGACGACCTTTTGTTTTGTCCAATTAAAGGTGTTTGGGACAGCAATGGCGTCCTTGTCCTGTTCTTGTATAACAAAACAGGTGACAGCAAATTCATCTTGTACGACGTTGAATCAGAGAAGATGTTGATGCAAAACTTATCGCATGACCTGGCACCCAACGGATCACAATATTCGTTTTGCATCGGTTACAAGCCGACACTATTGCCATCTGGGAGCATTTTAGGTGAACAGAACAGGGATCTGAAGCGGTGTCAGAGTAATGAAGATGATATAATGAAGTCAGTCAGGCCTCTCAGTAGTCGAGACGAGAGGAAGCCACAGAAGGCAACTCTTGACACTGTTCGCTTCATGGAGCACTTGGTTCGTATCATGGAGAAGCTGCCTGGAGAGATGCAAGGTATAGAATGATCAAAATGCCATTGGTGATTGCCTAATTGTTGAATCCAGGTTATCAAGATTCATGTTATCATAATTAATGCAATATAATACATTTATTAAGAGTAGTTTTTCAGCTTTTTCCCCTTCACAATTCACATACCAGATGAGATTTTCCCCTCCAAATCTAGCTATTTGGTTATTCATCACCAGCTGCTAATTCAGTAGGTACTCGAATCTAGTTTCATATTCGTAGCTCTTTGAGAAATAAAAGGGACAAATATTGTGAGCTGGAAAAGGAAAGTTACAGCTTTCATATTAAAAAATTCAGTCACATTCCAGTTTCTGATTCACTATTGCTTAGAACTTCCGTTATTTTTGTACTACGATCCTACATATAGCGTTGATATCATGCTGTTGTATGCTTAAATAGCGCTCAAGATACCACTGGCATTCAAGAAGTTTAAACTACTTTCAAGCAAACAATGCAGCGGATTGTATGCCTACCAATCCTAAACCCCAAGTTCTTACCCGTTTAAACTATATAATGTTAAATCTGAGATTCAAGCAGATGGTGGTGGTCGTTCATGCTCGTTTAGAACTTTGAGGTTCAGATTAGAGAGGATTTTTTTTTATTTCTTGCGAAGGAGATTAAAGAGTAATTGAAGTCTTATCAAACTTCAGGTGTTCCTTAACTGCTGCGTGCAGAATTGTAAGGACGACTTCCACCTTTCACAAAGAACCCCACCTGTGTATCTGGTGAATAAATTGATTTATTTAGAGCAGTTGTACATTCATTTGCTAGTCGAAAAGGAAAGAACAAATTTTAGAGGTACTGTTACGGTTGTGAATGAAACTGGGTGAATATTTAGGTTTGAGTAATCTTGAGATCCATGCACAGAATGTTCTCATTTGCAACCATTGAAGAACTGCTCTTATATGTTGGAACAACAGAAAAAAGGTCAGTGCTTTAGCCTATCCAGAACACTTTCAGGTTCAAGACCAAGCTAAACAAAACTGATAGCATGTCCTTATCAACCTCCAAGCGAAAGAGTTAACATTTACATTTACAGAACAAACATAAGTTTAAAATAAATGGAAGAAAAACACCTAGTCAGAAGTACCAAAGAAAAGGCAAATAAATTTCGTTCTACCGTAAACCACAAAATAGACCCATAAGCATCAGGCATCATCTTCTGCAGCACTTGCCGCGCTTAGATCCACGCTTAGATCAACCATCTACAAAGACAAAAGTGGCGTCTGGATTAGAACAAGGATCTAGACAAATAAGAGTAGTGTAGTGAAATTATGTGTAATATGGCATAAAGGAGTCTAGACATGCGTTCTTAATTTTATTTATGATGGTGGAATCATCGATAAAAATGTATGGTGAGAGAAAATGAAACAAGAAGAATATATATATGTATTACCTTTCCAGTGATCTTTGTATAAAGGGAAAGTACATCCATAACGGTTGACTCAAAGTGTGTTGTGGCATCATAGCTCTGATAACAAAACAAGGTATTTTTAATTTGATCGCTCCTCTAACAATTGATGTTTTTAACATTTTAGACCATTCTTTAAGACCAAGGAACTTTTTGTTTATCCAAATACTTACTGTGGAGATGAAACAGTTGTCTGATGATGAGTGATTAGTAGGTTCATATCTGTCGTATGTGTCAATGAATAACTCGTCCACTTGCCCAAGCAGATCAATGCCAGGCTTCAGTTCCTTCTCTGGATTATCACTCTCTGCTTGTGCTGATACAAAGGCTATGAACTTCCCCTTTGAAGCGACATTATGGGAGTACGAGCAACAGAATACGTACCTGGTATGGACACATGAATAATACTGTATCAGTAACGAAATAAAAGGTCTTGGAAAAATATATAAAGGTTAAGGAACCAATTCATGTCATTTTGAGGTCTACTCAGAATACTTGGGAGGTGATATAAGAAATACTTGCATGTCTGATCGGCGGCCAAGCTGCTTCTGTGGCAATATGATCTGTACCGAGTGAGAATCAGAAGTGTTTGGAATGGGATGACTCAAGATAGCAATGGCCCGATAAACTTTTCCAACCTTTTTAACCTGGCAAGAACATATAAAACTGTCATGGCTTTTCCAACATTCCTCATGAAAATTCATGTCTCACAGATCAATTTTAATAGACTAACAATGCCTTGACACATGGTTGTTTAAAGAAAAGTGCTCAGTGAATGCACAGAAACTGAATGCAACTGTAGTAGAGTATGCAAAAGGGTTTTACCTTTTGGGGTAGGTATGAAGGATCGCAAACAACCTTCTTGCATTTTGCAGTCTCCCCTTCTGATGTAACACCGCAGACTCTCCCCTCATCATCAAATTCTACCTGAAAGTATAAACATAGGATAGATAGTAAGCCTCAGATTTACAATAAAATATGCATAGCGGTACGAGTGGAAAATGAATTGTGGTTCTTTGTTTCAAGTTATGAGATATCTGCTCTCTTTTTGCACGCAGCAGTACAAGAGTGCTTGTTGAGTGATTGTAGTTTTTCTCTCGATGAAGCTCCTTCTTAAAAGTGGATGCCATGTTGAGAAATTCTAGTTTGTACTCTAACTGTTGTTTGTCACTAGTGAATAACACAAAGCATCAATACCCTAAGCATTTGTTCTTATACATGTCAAAGCTTGTCCTTTTCCATGACTTAATCCTTACAATGCGAGAAATTTCAAAGGAAACAGTGTGAGGATGAAACGCTTCTGTTATCAAAGAAAATTTATACCTTGCATTCTGGTTTATTCAGCATGTATGTCCCGCCATAAACAGCACTTAGTCGTGCGAAACCCTGTATGTGATAGCATAAACTAGAATATCACATATTGGTGGTTATTCAGAAAATGGAATTTTATGGACGAGGTAATACTCGACCTGTGGCAGCTCTCCTAAACCATACAAGGGGTAAATATATGGTGATCCTCCTTGAAACCGAGCTACTGATTCTGCATAAAGCTACAGTAATATAAATGAGGTAAGTAGAGCTACAAATAGAAGTGCTACTTCTTAGTAATAACCACTACAAATGTGTTTCATATAGTTATTGCTGGATGTCATCTATCCTACCCGAACTCTTTTGGGAGTAAAGACATGATGCTGTATACTGCAGTGTTCCAAACTCACTGGTCAAACATCTTTTGGAATGGCTACACTAAACAAAGCATATTACTCCACAACAACAAAACAAAGCATATTACTCTAGCAGTCTAAAAATGTCCAACGACAGGATGCATGGTAACACAAACGTTCTTCGCCAAGCTGGCACAATCTAATTCCTAAACTTCAAAAAACTCTGTAATGATTTAAATTTTAATGTTGATACTTCTTTCATTAGAAAGACTTGCCTTCATTCGCTTTACAGTGTCAATTGCAGGCTCTGTAAGGTAGCTATCATCTTTATGAAGAGCCACTGCATGGCCAATGAAGTCTATTGTATTATCATCCAAACCATATTTTCTGCAAAAAAAAAACAGAGAAGACACAATAAAGAAAAATGAATTATATAATAGAAGTTATGATTTTGATTCAGATAAATATAATGGAAGATGAGGTCGCAAAACAAAACAGGGCAGAAAGTCAGAACACCCATATCAGAGAAGATTGTACCAATCCTCTGCTTTTAATGCAATTTCTGATAAAAAGTTGTGGACCTCCGGATGCAGAAGTGGCCCTTATTAATTCAATTTGGAGTGCAGGCACATGTGCATTGACATGCAAATTTCTGAATCCATCAGGCCTATTAGTAGCTCCTTGACTGGGAAACAGAATCGTATCAAGCTATACTTATAAGAGAAAAAACAACAATGAAGCCTTTAATCCCAAGCAAGATGGGTAGGCTAGAGATCAAACCCCAAATAAACATACTGACAAGAGACTGCTAACTAATCTCTCTAGGCTTTAGTAATACCTGCTTAATACAATAAGTAACAAATAAAATGGTATTGTTGTCGTCCTATAGATCCACCATTTCTGACAACGAACATCTAAAACAATATAATATAAGTCAAGATAATGGAAACACAAGTCATGTTTTGAATGCCCAGATTTCACATGTCTTCTATCTACCTGCAAAATTATTGGTAATAAAGGCATGTACTCTGGAGCTACAGCATTGGAGAACTGAAAAATGTATTGTAATCGAAATAACATAAATGTAAGAAGGCTAGCTAATTAAGTGAAAAGGACACCCACGAGATCAGTTCCTTGGAGGTTATTCTCGTTAGGTCATAACCCTTATGAGTACTAGGGTCATTTTCTTTGTAATCTTGGACATAAAGGAAGAATTTCCCTGCTCGTCGCTTCTCAAACAATCCCATTAGTGGAGATTTAAGGGCCTCCATATCAGTAGAAGGAACCTTTTGAATCTGGAGCACAAAATATGGGATAAACAAATGTAATACTCTAAAACAATGTAAATAACATTAGGATCGTGTGCATTAGAAATGGGGCCTGAACCTTTCCCTTGTTGAAAACATAGCTTCCGTCAACAGCTTTGAAGGACATGTACTTGGTGACACCCGTATGAATGAGTACACGGACCAAGGCACCATTTGCCATCATAAACTATTCAGAATAATGTTAAACATCAGAATGTAGTTTATAAACCAGTCTTTTAGTATAATTTTCTTATATTAACAACTTGAACATGCCTTCACTATTTCATAATAAGTATGACAAAGTTTCTCATATGAACCCATATCCATATGCTCTGATAATTCAAAACTTTACCTTTAGTTTGTCAATTGCAACATTTTAGTAGGTTGTTTACGTTGTATCACTTTTTGTAATAATGAACATATTATGTGAATCTCTAGCCTTTCCCTATATGATGATAAAGTTTTGTATGACCAAGTTTGCTCTCGATCTGTGTGTGTTGGTGTGGACTGTGTGCTGCATGTGGTGTATGTATGTGTTGTACCGGGCTCTTGTCCTGTTTTCTTCTTAATGGAATGAAGCTCAGCTCTCTGCATTTTTTGAGGAAAAAAGAAAAAAAATGCATGCTCTCAATTACCATCATTTCATTTGTCACATATTAAATACTGATATCCTACTCCGACCATGTGGATGTACGCCACATATGGTTGACAGTGGCACTGTTTCACCAAACAGATATACGGTAGTGGGCCCAACAGCATCTATGCATTTATCCTCTTTGTTCTACTAGTAGAAAATTTACAGAACAAGCAAAACATATACACAGTAAAAAGTGAATTGGTTAGGACCAGACCTTTGGAACCATATCAACGTTGTAGTCTCTGCTAGCCCCAAGATGCGCTGGAGGAGTTGCTTCTTCACCCTTGAACCTTTTCCATAACTACAGAGAGCAGTTTGGCATATACATCATAGTTTCAGATAGTTGCACTGGATCACAGCAGGTGGGTATATGCACGATCTACCCACAAAGGGACAGGATAAATAGAGCAAGGTTTGTCATCAGGATTGCGTTATATGCATGAGCAAGTCCCATGGATGGTCATCATTCCCATACTCTACAAATTTGCCCGAATATCAGCACAGACAACGTTACCTGATTTAGATTGAGCGATGTGCAGTCACCACCGTAATAATCATTCCTGTCCATGTGCAGCACCTGACGACCCACAAAATTGGAAAAATTCAGGTATCAATCGAAAAGGTATGCCGTGTGATTTTAATAATCAATTAAATGCAAAACATCAGATCCCATATACAAATAACGATCAGCAATATCGGATCAGTGAAAATATTAGACAAAAAGAAATTTATCTGTCCTGTGTTTTATCCGCACTTTGCGAGAGAATAAAATAACAAGGAAATAACTTTGAGATTGTGAAACTAACAGTGCAATACCCCAATCTCAAAAAAAAAAAATTTGATATAGCATAAACTGTCGTCGTGCAAATAGCGCGATCAACGAACACCCTACAAATCAAGCATCCAAGTGGGCACGGAATACAAAATTGGTCAATAAAGTAAGAAAGCCGCATTAGAAATTGTCAACATCGTATCAGCCCCCGCTTATTCTTTACCCAAAGTAATTTTATTTCTTTTGGGGCCGGGACTAAATTCTGTAACCCAATTCGGAAGAGACGGGAAAACAGAGGAATCCTCGCCGGCCGGTAACCTAAACTCTCGTGGGAGCCGAAGAGGCCGGCAATACCTTGAGGCGGTCGACGGAGAGGAGGCCGCTGAGGATGCACTCCTTGAGCCCCGTCCCAAGCACGATCACGTCGTACTCCACGTCCATGGCGTCCGATCCTGTTGAGAGAGCGAGGGAGATGGGGATGCGATCGAGAAAGAAAGGTTAGTGGATCTCCTCTGCCGAGTGGGAAATGACCAGGTCGACGGGCTCCCCGCTGTTACGTCGATGTTCCTTGTCGAGTGAAAAAAAGAATGAAAGAAAATTACCAAATCACACACATGTACCGCACTACCGCTAGTAACTCTTGACTCGGTCACGGTGGCGGCATGGCCACACCGTGGGTCCATCATCTCTGCTGAGAATCTGGCCCACTGGTCTATCTGAAATAAATCAGGCCCATTCCGGATTAGAGGTGTGCAAACGACGGTGAGGTGCCTGACGTGAAGCATATATAAAAAGGGAGAATTGGATTCTTGACATCAAAAGATCTCAATTTTAAAAATTTACCATCGAAAGATTTTTGTTCACTTTTAATACCAGTGAAAGTTTCACGGTTTAGAAATCTACCATTCTGTCACCATTCCCATCCAATTTTCACGGCAGTCTCATCTTCTTCTACGGCGAGGCGTCATGCCCCTTCGCTGCTGCTCCCCCACACCGCCGCCCTGCTTGCTGTCGGGACAGGCAGCCCTTCCGCGCCGCCGCTTACCAGCGGGCAGGCGGACCTCACGCCCGGTCGTTGCCGGGGTAGGCGGACCTCCGCGCGCCAACTGTTTGTGGCCTCGCGTGCTGGGGAGTCGGAGCAGAGGCCTCGGAGCCGGCACAGTACCTGCGAGAGAAGGCACCACTCCACGCACAATTACATCATGCACATGCGAGGTCCGTCATGCTTCGTGGACGTCCCCATCGCGAGCCGTGCTCAATCCTCTTTAATTTAGCTCAATCCCATTGCATCTAATATGTTCGTTGCTGCTGCTGTTGTACCCTGCTGCCCGCCATCCCTGCTGCTGCTGCTGCGTCGTGCCCTCTCCATCTCCCCATGCCTGGCCGGATTCTGCTGCTGCTGCACCCAGCCGTTCCCGCCCCTCTCCCTGCCAGGCTCAGATGCTGCTGCTACGCCCTGCTACTCCATGGACAGTGATGTCCGTTGACACCGTTGAACGAGTTGAAGCAAAGTGACAGAAAACGTGAGATTGTGGTAGATTTCTAAACGGGGCAACTTTGGTTGGTATTAAAATGAACTTTAGAAGTTCAATGGTAATTTTCTAAATCTTGAATCTTTGAGTGTCAAGAATCCAATTTTCCCATATAAAAACTAGCCATATGTCCGTGCGTTGCTACGGGCTTCAAAGAAGTTTACAATAAATTTAGATATAATATTATAAATAATATATTTTATAAGAAAAATATCCATGATGATGATTTCAAAATAATATTCCATGCACAATCAATGAACCAAAAGACTTATACTTTTATTCTCTATAAGCTTATATGCATCTAGTTGTAGTAAAATGTTTCTAAATTTATCCACAAATTTCCCATGAACCCATGTAATCATTGCAACATTTTCCTGATGTATATTTTCAGATTGTCAACATAAGTGACAATCTTTAATATTTATAGCTGTTGTGAAACAACCAAATCAGCTTGGTAACCACACACTACTCGATGCACTCACACAGCGCAAATGGATGAACGTAGAGATAGGTGAATGACTGGCTTTCTTCTCTTATTGCTGATCTCACTATATTACAGTGTACAATGTTTACCTTCGTGTCTAAAACACGAGCCGAAGGGTCCTATTTATAGTCAGCCATCGCCAGGGGCGATCCGGTAATTATGCCCACAAACACCGTAGCAACAACTGCCCATAATGAGCCCCGAAATACCGTAGCGGGTAGGTGAGATTATGGCTCATAAATGTGTAGTTATTGCACAGTTTCGTAACACTCCCCTTGGGCGAATTACCGCGCCATGCCTATGCTTTGTTAAAACTCCTCCAAAAACCCAGTGGGAAAAATGGCAGAAGAAAAGAGTACATAGCATGCGCAGGCTGTGTTGCACCTGTTGCCTCGTTAAAAACCTTGCGTGACGAAACCCGAGTGGAAAAAACTCACCAAGGAAAAAAGAGTACAACAGTTGATTGTCGGGATCCGGTAGTCTTCGAGACTATGCAAGTGATCTCGAGGATCACTCCCATGATCTTCGGGATCACGGGTATGGGCTAACTATTTCGGTGATCTTCGGGATCACCACATGATCTTCGAGATCATGATTTCATTCTCCCCCGAACCTTGCAACTCCCTAAGTCGTCTCATGCCAATTCCCCGCACGCATCTATAGAAGCTAGATGTTGGCAGGGACTTAGTGAATAAATCTACAAGATTTTCACATGACTTAGTGTGTAGGATATTAATTTCACCGCTCTTCTAGAGCTCATGGGGGTAGAAGAACTTTGGAGAAATATGCTTCGTGTAATTGCTCTTCACATAGCCCATATGCATCCGTGCAACACGAGCAGCGTTATCCTCATAGATAACGGTGGGGGCACTAACGGTGTCCAAGCCACATGACTTCCGGATGTGGCCAACCATCCGTCTCGGCCAAGCACATTCTCGTGTGGCCTCATAGAGTGCAATGATCTCCGAGTGGCTGGTTGACGTAGCAACCAGGATCCGCTTCACATACCGCCAAGCAATGGCTGCACCACCACAGAGAAACACGAAACCGGTCCGGGATCTAGCATTATGTGGGTCGGACATATAGCCGGCATCCACATACCCCACCATGGTCGGGTCTTGGTTCTTCGGGAACCACAACCCAAGGTCCTGCGTACCTTGCAGTGTACCGGAGAATGGTCTTGACGCCAAGCCAATGCCTTCTGGTTGGGGCAGCACCGTACCCGGCCAACAGATTGACCGCGAATGCAATATCGGGCCTCGTGCAATTCTCAAGATACATAAGTGCTCCAATGGCGCTCATGTAGGGAACTTCAGGTCCCAACGTTTCCTCATTCTCCCCTTTGGGTCCGAACGGGTCCTTTTTCACGTCAAGTGAACGGACCACCATGGGGGTTCTCGGGGGTGGCACTTGCCCATATTAAACTTTTCAAGTACCCTCTTTGTGTAAGTAGACTGGTACACAAACACTCCCCCGAGGAGGTGCTCGAGCTGCAGCCCAAGCAGTAACTTGGTTTTACCCAAGTCCTTCATCTCAAACTCCGTCTTGAGGTAAGCCATAGCTTCCTCAATATCTCCTATGGTGTCAATGATATTCAAATCATCGACATAGACGGAGATGATGCAAAATCCATTGTGGGATTTCTTTATGAACACACAGGGGCAATCATCATTGTTTGTGTAACCTCTCTTCAGGAGATAGTTACTCAAACAGTTGAACCACATCCTTCCGAATTGTTTCAACCCATATAGTGCACGCTGCGGCGTACACTATACATGTTGCGATTTGGATTCGGACCAGGGATCTTGAGTCCTTCGAGGGACTCGCATATAAATCTCCGAATCTAGTGACCCATACAAGTATGCGGTCACTACATCCATCAACTGCATATTGAGACTTAGATTAGCTGCCATAGATATCGAATATCGGAACGTGATCCCACTCATGAGGGGAGAGTATGTTTCATCATAATCGATGTCGGGTCTCTGCGTGAACCCTTGTGCCACCAGCCTCCCTTTATATCTTACTACCTCATTATTTTCGTTCCTTTTCCGGAGGAACACCCATTTGCATCCCACAGGGATGACCTTTGAGGGTATTGGGACTGCAGGCCCAAACACTCTTCTTTTATAAAGCGAGCGCAACTCTGCCTCGATTGCTGCTTTCCATTTATCCCAATCCGAGCACCTTCGGCACCCTGCCATGGGCTTTGGTTCTGGATCCGGATCCATTGAGCAAGCAATCTTTGAGACAAAGTTCACATTCACAATGGTGGTCTTTCTGTTAAATAACTCTCCCGTGTGCGCATAATTAGTGGAGATCTCATCCATATCCTCTAGCTCGTCGTGATTTCCCAAAATGACCGAGCTAGGATGTTTCGATTTCCCGGTGCCGCGAGCGATGCACTAGGATTTCCATCTTCGGGATGGGGTCCTTCAAGGACCATCCCAACTTCAGGTTGGGTCGCCTCTTCAGGAGCTCCGCCTTCGGGACGTGTCCTTCGGGGACGTTGAGCTTCTTCAACTGAATCCTAGAGTGGGACAAGTGGCTCGTGGTCGTGCCTCCGCGGACGTCTCCGTGGGGCTTTGTCCCGAGCACCCGGAGGTCTCCCCTCTTCCTAGGATGGGGGTGACACCGCAGTCGGTAGCCTTCGGGGCTATCTCGCACTCTCTCCGACGTATTTACTGCAGGTATATGCGACCTTGTCACTTTCTTGTGATCGGTTAAGGCATCTGGCAGCTTATTTGCAAGATTTTGCAAATTTATAATCCGCTGAACTTCCAGTTCAGCCTCGCTAGTGTGTGGGTCTAAGGACTGCATCCCGGTTGCATTCCACACAATTTCCCGGCATTCTTCAGGATGCCGGTCTCCCCTAATGCTCGGGAAATTGTCCTCATCAAATATGCAATCAGCGTATCGAGCCGTATGAAGATCCCCAGTCATAGGCTCTAGGAATTTGATTATGGACAAAGTCTCATAACCAACATATATCCCCAACTTCCGGTGGGGTCCCATGGAAGTACGCTCGGGAGGTGGTATCGGCACATATACTCGCACAGCTAAATTTTCCCGGATGGGAAATACTTGGCACTTTCCCATGCACTAGCTGCAAGGGGGATGTCTCATTATATGCAGTTGGTCCGAGTTGGATCAGCACGATCGTGCTGCTGCATGCAGCACTGCATGGCCCCAACAACCGATTGGCAGCCGACAACTCTGCAACGAATGGACGAGCAATCCACTTTATCCTTTTGATCAAGGATTCAGCTAGGCCATTTTGAGTGTGGACATGTGGTACTCGAATGCTCTACCTTAATGCCCATAGCCATGCAATAATCATCAAAGGCTTTCGACCTGAACTCACCGAGCATTATCCATACGAATGGATTGTATGCGATTATCGGGAAACTTGCCTTTAATCCGATGATTTGGGCAATAAGCTTAGAGAAGGCATGATTTCTTGTGGACAACAGGTCCACATGACTCCATCCGGTAGATGCATCAATCAGTACCATGAAGTACTCCGAACGGCCCCGAGAGGGGTTGAATAGGTCCACATATGTCCCCCTGTATCATTTGCAGAAAAACAGGTGACTCATCCCTAATCTTCGGGAGGGATGGCCTAGTGATCAACTTCCCCGTGCACAAGCCGTGCGGATGAATTCTTCAGGATTCGGGAAGTTCTTTGGCTGAATTTCATGGCCGGCAGACTTGTTGATGATTCTTCTCATCATCCCCAACCCAGGGTGACCCAGCCTTTCATGCCATGACTTGAAGGCATCATGGTCACGAAAGATTTTCTTCATCGCAACATATTCCTTGACAGGTTTAATGGGCGTACGGAACAAACCCGATGGCGATGAAGGGAGTTTTTCAACCACATGCTTTTGATATCCATCGAATTTTGTGATGAGCAAGTATTCAATACCATGCTCAGTCTCGGTTTCCATCCAGTGGAAACCGTTTGTCCGGATATCTTTAAAGCTCACAAGGGTACGCTTGGATTCCGGATAGAGGCACAAGTATCCGCGTACCCATAGGGAAAACTAGTGTGGCACTTTCGGTGCCAACAATATGAGCATTGCTTTCGGCAATGGTCATAATATTTCCGGACTTCTTGGTTAAAGTGTGGAAATACCTAGTTTCCCTTAGTATGGTATTGGTGGTTGCACTCGTCTACGAGACAACACTCCTCATCCGCAATGGGACCCAGCCGAACCTGTATCAAATACCCTGGACAAGATAAATAAAGATGCAGGAAATATAAACGCATAAAATGATAACAACTCCGGGAAGACTGTTTGTAAAGACTTATGGCTTTACAACAGCTGCTCTTCAGGAGCATACTCATGACCCAGTGCTGCTTCGGGAGCACTATTTACAACTACGGTTCTTCAGGAACCGTGTGCTCCGTGTGCTCTTCAGGAGCACGAACCATAACCATGGTTCTTTAGGAACCACGAGCTCTTCAGAGCTTTTATTACAGATACTTCGGACTGCAACCGACAAGCATGCGAAACATTGCACTTGACATGGAGGGGATACTCGAAGTCCCCGAATATGTCAAAGTCATCATCAAGAAGATCGTCCCCGCTGTCGTCCTTTCGAATGTCTTCACCACTCGCAATGACCATGTCATTGGCGTGAACTTTAGGCTCGGTGGTGAAGTGGGACTCGAGCCCGCCCTCGTTCTTACTTCGGAAGAACGACGACGGGCGTCAATCAGTGTCCGGGGACGCGACGATTACGAGATCAATGTCCCGAACGTCCGCATCTCGTAACATGCATTCTTGCTTCTCCCGGATGATTCACTCGTGACCTTCTTGTCACCTTTACCTCGGGGCTTACCCTTTCCTCTCGCCTTTGAACATACCACCCTTCCTACCCTTCCATTTCTTTCAGCCATATTTCGGGATATCGGAACTCCCGGCAACATTGGCATGTGCTTCGAGCACACCCATCAACCTAGTGGGTCGGGCGAGTGGTTCTCGCATGAGAACCTCATTCTGCTATTCCGCAACCAACAGGGTTTGTGCGAGCCGAGAATATCTCGTATATTTCGACACTTGTACTCGTTGTTGCAGAACAATGTTGCCCGGTGGAAGGTGTTCAGGATTTTCTCGATCATCCGAGCGTCCGTGATCTGCTGGCCACGGAGACGCAACATCGAGACAATTCGATGAATGGTAGAGTTGTACGCTGCCACGGACTTATAGTCTTGGAAGCGTAGGGTAATCTAGTCATTCCGAGCCCGCGGGAGTGCAATGGCCTCGTTGTTGGTCAAAGCGATCCTTCAGGGATTCCCACAGAACTCGGGATCCTCCTCGGTCATATATTCAATTTTCAGGTCCGGGTGTATGTGATGACGCAAGAAATGCAAAGCCTTTGCACTATCGGCGTCATCAACCACAACCTTTTCCTTGCCGACTTCGGGCTTGGCAATGGTATGACCGAGGCGCATGGATCTCGGGTTAATGACAATGTCTTGAGCCCGGGTGAGGTAGTTGCTGCCATCCAAGGCAAGTCGGGTGAATTCCCTTTTCGCAATATCCGACATGCTCGCAATATCATGCAATTTACTTCGGGTAAATTATGCATGTAAATATTGCAAATATGCGGGTCATGAATATTCCCGAAAAATTCCCTGCATGTTAGTGAGCATAAATAATATTGCATAAATTAATACGGACAAAAGCAGGGTTAGATGTGGAAAAACTGCAATTAAACACTTCGGGGTTTAATCCGCAAATTTCCATGGTCCGGAAAAATTAATTTCGTGAATTAACCAAACCTCAAGGGTTAAAGCGTAAAATTATGCCCAACCCTCCTTTTTTTTGTGCGGGCCTAGTTAATTTCGTCTTCGAGCCGGTTTGGTTCGTGGGCTAGGAACCCATCGGTGGCGGCCCGCCGGCCCATGCGAGGCTCAGACGTGGCTAGGGTTAAACCCTAGCCATTTATCCTCCTCTCGCAAACCGTGCGGGCTGCAAGGGAGCCACGCCCCTTTTCCCTCTTATCCCTTCCCCGTTGTGGCGGCGCATCTAGGTGCGAGCGCCTACGGGTCCAGGTGGAGGCCAGGACGGACGCCTGCGCGGCGAGCGCGCACCGGCCGGACCACGGCGTCGGGCGGGCGGAAACCCCCGGCGCGCGGCGGCGCCAAGCCAGGGGCTCTTGGTGCCGCGCGAGCGGGTCCACGGCCAGGCGGAGCGACGGGGCTCGCGGTCCAAAGTACGCAAATCATTAGAAGTGGTGGCAATGAGTATTTTGGCCACAAATGGCGTGGCCACTTCAGCACAGATATCTGTTCATAGTTTTCAAGAATCTCCGCTTTTTCCGGTTATGATTGCTTCTTTACATGATTTTTGAAATGTTACAATAAAACGTTGTACTATATGGACACTATGCAACTTTACAAAAGGTCAGAACCTTGTTCCATAATCTAAAAACAAGCCACCATTTTGCATGTGGTTGTGTGACTGTACTAATCTATGACGGTATATGAACTTTATTCTCCTTGCTCGCGTGCCCATTCTACACCTACCGAAGTTCAGCAGGGACGATGAGTGAAGAGCATGCATGGCATTGTCTCTCATAGTGATAGACAAAACTATAGTGGACATAAGTGGTGGATTCTGCCGACGTCGCCTATTTGCGGTAGTAAAAATGTGTTATAGACGACTATTGGATCGAAGTCGATGGTTGAGATAGAACCTTATGTAAAACAATATGTGTGACAACCGACACTTGATGAAGTCCAAACTCACTCTTTCTCCTTCCTCCCTCCTGTCACAACCGTCCCCCCCCCCCCAATCATCGGCGCTGCCCTCTCCCCGACCCATGGCTACCTCTCCCCCACGCGTCCCCCGAGCGCACAGTGGCCGATGTAGTGGTGTTGTTCCTACGTGATCAATGAGCCTCCCTCCTACAATCTCCAATGGTGTTGATGGCCTTACCAACCGTACCTCCCTTCAACAAGCTCTCGTTGGTGCACCTCCCCAAGTGCGGATTCGGTCCGGTGGTGATGACCTCCTTACTTTGGCGGTGGTGGGCTAGGCTAGAGGCAGCTAAATCCACCTAGGTCGAGCTCGATAGTAGTCTCGAGGCTATCGATAAAGTGGACCTCCTATCTAACGCCCTCCACCCAACACTCTCCATCCCGATCATCCTCGTCCTAGCGACTAGATTTGAGATCCTGGTGGTGAGGCTAGCCTCTAGTAGATCTTAGGTCGTGGATCCGTGTAGCATTCAATGACAGCTAATCTCGGAGGTGAAATTTGGCGGTGCTGATGAGCGGATCTGCCTCCAGGGGTGGATCTAGTGGTTGTTGCTCCTTGCGCCCCTTTTTTCAAATTTCATGGATTTTGAGCCCATGACAAGGCCACGCTAGGACGAGTCATCTTTTCTCTCTCTCTTTTTTTGTTTTGGACATGGATCTTTAGTGGCCATCGAAGACCACAACTATTCGTGTTTTTTCAGTTCTTAAAGAAAATTTTAGTGTCGATTCTGATCCATCATTATGTACCACTATTTTCACCGATGATGTTTGAGTAGCATAATAATATTGTCCTTGAGCCGATAACTTGACATGAAACATGACAAAGCAAAGGTACCAATAGCTATTTAAAGACATCCACCTAAGATAAATGATTTTGTCAATCAGGCTATTGATACATAGATCCGTGGACCACAAGGTAGACAACTGTTAGAAATTATGTAGATACACAAGACATGGTAGAGAAAACTCACAATCTCTAAAGGATAGCTATTCCAAACATTAAAGACATGTATCTTGTGTTATCTGCTTTTTTTAGTTCAATTAATCTACTTATATATAAAAGACGCAACCCACTATGGCTCCATAATTGTTATTTCTCTACAACCACGTTAAGCCACATCATCGCATTGTTCCGACCGTTCCATTGTTATGGCTTGCTTAATTCTAATCATCCACACCATTCCTCCACCCTTCTTTCCTATCAGTAACGTCAATAACAATCATGAGAGCTAGGTAAGAAGTATCATTATACGATATTATTACAATCATGTCATTAAGTGCAATTGCTTCTTCCCGACCCTAGCACTTCGAAGACTTGCCATGTTGCCCCTATGTAAGAGGTTCACATATTTCTCTTGAAACTGGTGTATCATTTTTTTTGTCTCCTAAAATTGTCATCAAGAATTTAAGATCAATGATACTGTAGAGAAATTATTCTATCATGTTCCTCCACATTGTTTTTTACTTGACTAGCGTACGTGTGGTGCACATAACGCACGAGCAGGCATACACAAGGATGAGAAATCACTCTGTTCTACCAAGTTTCTTACAAATAATGTCTCTATACCATAACATGTATTGTCCCATAATGTTGCAGGTAACTGAATCTGATGACTCACAAATATGCTAGAATATTTTTTTCATCTTAATTAGTTTATGGGATCATCAAAATATGATGATGTGTTGAGTCTCATGTCCACCCTTTTGTTCCTTTTCAGGATGATTCGTAGGAACTCTTCTTAATTATTTTATTTCACTATTATATTTGCCTCTGTTATATCCATTCTGCTATTTGGATATTCTACAAAATCTATGACACAATAATATCCTTACAATTAGTTGTTCTTTATGCATTAGTCATTCATCCAACTATTAACAAAAAAATAACCTCTCAAATTCCTGCAGCATCGCGCGGGAAATTCATCTAGTTAATAATATTTATAGGACATATATTAGTGCTATTTATAGTAGGAACATCTCTCTTAGCTAAGTTCAATGGGTTGGGTCAGTCCCAATTTGACAGTGTATGGGTCTAGAATAGTGTTCTTAAAACAGACATAATCCTGTGCACATAACTACAAATGATGATTCAGGGTGTGTTCATTTTCTGGGGTCTAAATTTTAGAGTTGTCACATCGAAAAGAATCTTATTATTTAAGAGTATTAAATAAAGTTTAATTATAAAACAAATTACAGGTCCCTAGACTAATTTACGAGACGAATCTAATGAGGTTAATTAAGTCGTGATTAGAAGACGGTTACTGTAGCATCACTTTAGCAAAATATAGATTAATTAAGCTCATTAGATTCATCTCGAAAATTAGCACCAATCTATCAATAGGGTTTTGTCATTAAATTGATCGAAATATTCATAAATAATAAGATTCTCTTTGATGTGACAGTGCTAAATTTTAGAGGGAGGAAACGAACACACCCTTAGTGGATATGCTGAAAATTAGAGCTCATGATGCTTGTAACTATAAAGGATACACTACGCAAAAAAAAGGTGCTGGGTTCGTAGTTCAAGGTTTGAACTATGGGCACATAATTTAGACGTCTTGAGGAACACCTCTCATAAAAACAAGGATAAATGTGCCCATATCTTCAAATGATGACCCCGTTGATGCACTAAATGCAGATTGATGACGCATTCTAAAAGTTCCTAAATTGGCACAGTTCTTTTCTTGAACTTTAGGCACAAAATATGGACTCGTCATTGTATGCGTTAGCACTTGGACATCTTTCATGGCCTCCTATTTGTAACGAATGACAAAAATACACCTATGTTCGGTAGTAAACAATTCTTACCAAAGGTATGCTAACAATCATTAAGAAGTAGATTCAATGTCACTGCAGTCTCGCAAGAATCATTGGCCCAAACAGATAATTATTGCTATCTTATTCCCTCATGGCTTGGTACTTTTGTAGTACAGAGGGTCATCATGGTCTTGTTTAATATCAGCCATTGGAGTGACATAAGATATCTTCCGTCACAGTTTTTTTTCTCTAATGATTTTGATCTCAGTTTACCACCTTCCATTGGAAGAAAATATTCTTTTGCCTTGTACTTTCAAAACCGCTTCAAATCATCATATGCAGATCACTGTTAGGATAGTTTTTCTTGACTTTTCATAGTTACAGTAGAGCATAATAAAAATGTTAAACTGCTTATTTCTCTAATTGGAAAATAGTAGAGGGCCTCAGGAAACTGCGGCTTTAATTATCGGTCAACTAGTTTGGGCTCTTGGTGGTAGGGTGGGGGCCTGTGTTCCATCCAACTAGTTTGAGATGCAGTTGCAACCTCGGCCCATCAGAAAGCTTGCATACCTGCTACGGTCCTCTTCTCTATTCATTTTCTTGGGGCTCAGGGATCCAAGCATGGAGCCATGCAGATGGCAGTAGCAACATCTGAAATAGCACAACTGTAAGTGCCACTCATATATATAGTTAAAGATAAATATTAGTGGCAGTTAAATGACTTCTGAGTAACAGGTTAATCGGACATTTAGCTTTTACATGAAAGACAAGTTTAATGTTTCTTCTTGATGCCTTTCATTCTCAAATATCTCTTTGTTACTCACTTTAAATCCTTTAACAAGTGTGAACGACTCGCCCATCATTGCTATACCTAAACATATCCCGTATGCTTTCAACACAATTGAACCTCTGTATATGTAGAGTAATACAAGGTGGAATAGACTACAGGGAAAGAATAGGGAACTAGCCCGTCAAGGAGTGGAGGCTGGAGGGTAGCAATATTTATGCACGAGCAGGGACCTTCATATATATGAACAGAAGTTGGACCACAGGAGGGTGGAAGGAGAGTTATATAAAGGAACAAGTGAATATTTGGTTACTCTGTAGAGGTCAGCATGGGACCGCAGGGCCTTGTTTTGTTTTCTTCCATATATAATTTTTTGGACAATGTCAAAATATGTTGTATTAATCTCAGGTTTGACTCTCACTAAGAGGCTACTGCCAAATGATCGTAAATTTCCATAGACTTACAGCTAAATATAATCACTAGTAACGGTCACCATAACACCTGCAGAATCGCCATGCTAAAGAAACTAAACACAAAGAAAACGAAATCTCCAAACTGCCCCTTTGATTCTTAATGAACGAGCTCCAATATAGCACCGCGACTTCAAGTGGCCGCTACATGCTGCCATAGTTCCACCAACCCCAAAGTATAGCCGTATAGAAGAGAATCAGCCGCCATACCAACACCAGTTCTAGCCATGTTATAAGATCGATTATTACCACCGAGGAATGAGCATTAGTCATCATGGGTGACGCTACTCTAGAGTATATAGGAGGGGAATTGATCACTGACGTCATCTGGATCTTCTATGACAAGCTGGATCTTCTACTGCTAGAGTGGCCCGATTCGCCAATATGTACTATAAGAACACAATGTGCCTTCATAATTATTGTGAAATTTATTCTAACAACTTTATGATTATTATTGTTTTTTCTAAAAACAAGTGTAATTTCACAAAAGTTGCTACTGACAATTGTTCGATCGGAATGCGTTTATGGTGGAAATCCGCGATAGGCTTGAGCAGTCACAATAGCACTATAAATTTGAACCGCAGTTTGTTAGGATCTTTTATCTTGGAGTTTAGGCTTCAGCCATTCGTAAACAGCCTGCCTCGACGGTGTGGTGTCATCCACCATGGCCCCTCCACGCCGATGAGGTTAAGGTCCAGGACCTACTGTAACTTATTCAAGTGTGTTCTTTGTCAACCTGTTCCTACCAATTCCACTGTCTCTCCTGTTCATCAACATGCTTGTGACAAGGTGTCACTTAATATTACTAGGAAAAACACATAAAAATATGACACTTAAAGAAGATTGTAGACATAGGAGCATACATATTACTTAGTTGAGCATATGCCACTTAACATCTCCGCATAAAAACACATAAAAATATGACACTTAAAGAAGATTGTAGACATGGGAGCATACACGTTACTCATCAATTATTGATATCTTCCTCTGGGAGAGGGGATTTGACAATGCTGCGAGTTCCAGAACCGCGGCAAGTGAGAAGGCATCCGATACCGTTAAACAAATAGTTACTTAATTGGGTGAGCAACTGTTAAATATTTTTACACAATATGTCGTTGTCTTAATTTTAAAAGAGTTTATTATGTAAAACAAGTGGAAATCAAAATCAAATAGGTGGTGGGAGCATATAGTATTTACTTTACTACTGTGAGATAATTAATAACTAAGCTCACAAAAGAAGTTGATGAACATATTAACTAGCTCAAATAAAATGATGACCGTACTAAACAAACGGGCATGCCCATCTGTTTCTCAAAGGCATCTCTTTCAGAGAAACTACCTCTCCGGCCACTTCTAGTCCTGCAAAAAATACATTGAAGAATTAGTACAGTGCTGAGAGCGAAGTGTTTCATAAAAGAAACTATATCCATATCATGGAAGGGCGCCATGATACGAAGTAATTTTGGAAACGACTGATGTGTTATGAAACTTTATTATTACTAACTGAACCATTTGCATATTCGGCCTTTTCATTGGTTCGAAATAGATTTGCAACTGTTAATTAGTGATATGCAGGTAACTGAAGTCGATGAAAGCACTGAAAACCATGAAATTTAAATTCATATGGAGATTTGATTAAAAAAAGTACTTTTCTGCAAGCATTGGATTTTAGAATAATAGAGTCCTTCTTTGGCTGCTAATATAAGCTTCTTTAAATCTATAATTAAACTCACATCTCCTTTTTCTCCATACTACTTACTACCAGTGTAATTTGTGGTTATAAAGTTTCCAAAATAAGAAAGATAGCAGATATACCTCATCATCTTCGTCATCTCCTTTCTTCAGACGAGTTGTTCCACCCTCTTTGCTTATTGGTATTTTCATATGTCCAAACGGAGTGTTGACATCAATGTGTCCCTTTATGGTGTACCCAGTGCCCCTTCCTCTAATCATATCCCACATAGCAGAACCAAAATCCTTTGGCCGAAAGCTGATGGGTAAGTTCATTGTTGTTATTTCCTGCTTCTTAATATTTGCAGATTCCTTGAGCTCAGCGGAAGCAATGCTCACATTAGAGAGCCACAGTTCATAATCCATTGCATTCAGTCCCAAATCAAAATCATTTTTATTGTCTAGATTCAAATGGAGAATCGCAGTGGATTCGTCAAACGAGAATTGTTCAAACTTAATCTTACCAACGTCAACATCTGGTCTGTAAGGCACTGGAATCTCACCTGTTTTCTCTAATGGTATAGAAATCCTCCCAATGACAGGGATATCGATGTGCAAAACAACCGTGACTTTGTAAGGAATGATGCTTCCTGGCTTGATATCCTTGTATGTGGTCTTGATGTCATCATAGATGAGCGAAACAGGAATTTTGACAGTCTCTGAACCATGAGCATGTATTGTTCCAGCGTCAGGTATTGTTCCAGATACAAGCTTTCTTTCTTCACTTTGGATCAAGTATTCGATATCAACAAGGGGGATTGGTACAGGATTTGGGTTTGCAATGAGAACATCGACAATAAGCTCTATCTTCTCAAGGCTGATGTGAGGAATGTGAATTCCTGTAACATCAGCTGTTGGTTTTCCAAAGCCAATTGTTTCTTCGATCTTTTCACCAATATCTTGAATAAAATCCTTAACCTTGTCAAAGAAACCTCCAGTCTCCTCGTTATTTTGTCCGTCATGATCGTTGTTAACTTTCCGTTCTGTCACCGTTGGACTATCTGAGGATGACATCCTGATATACATATAAGTTGTTGATATTTGCTAGCATTCAGATTCCAAGAGCAAAGAGAAACATTGTATTATAATCAACAACATTTCCTTCACAAAGATTATAATACATCATATCTGACTGTGCAAAGGAACAATACATTGTCATTTCAATCCTATTTTTGGGAAATCAACAGAATACTTCATGGATGTGAGCGCAAAGGTGGATATCACTTACTGAATCTCGGATCAGAGATTGTATGTGTCATCAGAATTCAGAATGATTTGTGTCCAATAATTTTTTGTGATGCTTGAAATTAAATAAAGAGGTTTTCACTCTACACACTACTAATTTTCTCATTGATAGAGATTTCATAATTGACATATAATGTTTCGCAATGCCTTATACGATTGTTAGAACATAATTAAAGTAATAAAATATTAAAATATAAACCAAGCACCTCTGCTGCTATGTTATTAATATTACCTCCTATCCCTACCGGACAAAAGGAAATCAAACGAACATGAGAGAAGGCCCGCTGGCGCAGTTACTTTTAGTTACCTGGGAATGGAGCTGCAGCAGTGCGCAATGGGAACTGCAGTTGTCGCAGACGAACGCGCAGAGGAGGTCGTGGGAATGGAGATTTGTGGACGGGGCCGTGGCCCCAGAATGCGATGGCTGGCAGGGATTGACGGTGGATTTTCTTATTCAAGCGCGTCCGTGCGTTCTCCTGTGAGCAAACCAGCGTGAGCCATTCGCTCAGCCACGCTGCATGCAGCAATCCTACCTCGCAAACGCATGCATGCACCTGATGGAAGGCAGGTCCCACATGATGAGCCCCACAACTCACATCTTTTTTCATGACTAGTACTAATGCCCGTGCTAACACTACGGCGATAAATAGCAATAATACAATAATCCAACATAATAAGATTTATGAATAAATTTAATTCATCCAAAAACATAAATAAATAGTCATTACATTGTTTAATATATATAAATTATAGTACACAGTCGTTAGTTAATCCTCAAAACGGAGTGCAGAATCTATTTGGTGTGCTCATGACTCTCTAGCTGATGATTGTCTTGTACAATTGTCCCGTACAAATTATTCATTCAACTGTCCAACTGAATAGTAATAAAAGTGTTACACACATTAGCATATTGAAACCAACAGAAGCAGACAATAATCGGTGTGAACAATATTCCTATACTTGTTGACTTGCTAAGTGAGGCCTAGCACAAAGCTAGCTTAACAGGTTATTTCAGAACTGACTAAATTGGTTGAATAGGGTCCCGCTCGTAATGCGGCCGCGTCGGTTCAGCGAGCGAACGAGCGACCGGCGGCGTCGATGCATGTGAGCGGGCAGAGGAGAGGACGGCGGAGCAGGCGCTGACCAGCGGGCCAAGGAGATGGCAGCGGTGTGGGCGTTGACCAACAGGCGGAGAAGATGTGGCGCGGGTGCGGACCAGCGGGTGGAGGATATGACAGTGCCATGCGGAGGGAGGAGACACCGGCGGCGATGCAAACGGGCGGCGGTTGGTATTTTTTCGTTCGGAATGTGTCGATGGGTTGGGTGCGTCGCGCAGAGGAGGTCATTTGTAGTGGACTGATCTGATTGTTTTTAGCATTTGGATGTGATGTTAACAACAATCCTCCCGGGTGGACGGCCGGCAGGAGGCGAGCCCGGCGTGCGGCTCTACCCGGACGGCCGGTAGGATCGGAGGCGAAGCCCGGCGTGCGGCGCTGGCGGGTGGACGGCCGTCCGGAGGCGAGCGCGGCGTGCGGCGCGGCCTGGTGGACAGCCGGCAGGAGGAGACGTCCGGAGTGCGGCGCTAGTGGGTGGACGGCCGGCAGGAGGCGAGCCCGGCGTGCGGCGTGGCCTATGGACGGCCGGCAGGAGGAGACGTCGGTGGTGGCGTTTCATTCGAACGACAGTTGTTGCTATTTTTTCTCCAATCCGATGGGATCCGATCAAAACGCTGCAGTTGTTTTTTTTCTAATCCGATGGGTGTGGACGTGTGGTGACGGTGGTTGCTGCAGTTGGTTTTTTTCCAATCCGATGGGTGTGGACGTGTGGTGACGTTGGTTTTCATCCGATCGTTATCGGCCGTGATTGTAAAGTGGGTTTCTATTGGCCCTTAGATGTGTAACACATTGACTCGTGAATTTAAGGGTAGAGAAACGACAGTTGTTGCTATTTTTTTCTCCAATCCGATGGGATCCGATCAAAACACTGCAGTTGTTTTTTTCCCAATCCGATGGGTGTGGACGTGTGGTGACGGTGGTTGCTGCAGTTGGTTTTTTTTCCCAATCCGATGGGTGTGGACGTGTGGTGACGTTGGTTTTCATCCGATCGTTATCGGCCGTCGATTGTAAAGTGGGTTTCTATTGGTCCTTAGATGTGTAACACATTGACTCGTGAATTTAAAGGGTGGAGAAACATAATAAAAAAAGAGACAATTTCCTCAGTGCCATCAAAAATTTACTCAGTCCTCTTTGTGCCATAAAATATTTCAAAGTTTCCTCTATGCGGTCAATTTAAATTTGCATGCCTTGTGTGCCATTTCCGCCAATGAGCATCAATTCTTATCGTTTTCCTCTATTCGGTAGCTCGAAAAAAATATTTTCTTTGCTTTAAAATTTATGAAGCTTTTTAAATACGTAGAGTAACATGTGCGGAACATTTTTTGTTGTTAAATACTATTTTTGTTCAATAACATTTTAAATTTGAAATTGGTGAACCTTGCAAGGTGTTAAGGTTCCATGAATTCTTAGTTGTGTTTAACACTTACCAACATTCTTCGGCTAATAACAAATACTATCTTTGCTCCAAACATTTTTTTCATTTTTATACACATACAGAAACGTGTGGGGAACACAACTTGTTATTATCATATGTAATTATTCTCACCCATTTTTGACTTTAAAATCAGTGAACATAGAAAAGTGTTAAGGGTTATTATAACCTTATAATGTGTTGCAATGTTAATGATTATAAATATTAAAAAAGAAGAGAATGAAAACATCTGACAAAAAAAAGTGTTTCTCACATGTTTCTCAGTAAGTATAAAATATACAAAAATTCTGGAGCAAAGAAAATATTTACTTTTATCGAAGAAAATTGGTAAATGTTAAGCATTGGCACTAATAATTATAAGAACCTTAACACTTAACCAGGTTCAAAAATGCTATAGAATAAAAATAGTTTTCATAAATAAAAATGTTCCCCGTAGATTACTCTATGTATTTAAAAAGTTTCATAAATTTTGAAGCAAAGAAAGTATTTTTTTGAGCTAGTCAATATAGGAAGACAATAAAATTTGGTGTTGATTGACACTAGATACAAGGCATGGAAATTTTAATGGATGGTATAGAGGAAACTTCAATATTTTTTCATGGCACAAAGGGAACTAAGTAAATTTTTGATGGTACTCCGAGAATTTGCTCATAAAAAAACTTAGGTAAAAGTTTGATCCAAAACTTCTTAGTCAAAAGTTTAGTAAACAGTTTGATCCAAAGTTTTGCTAAAACTTTTTGAAAAGTTTTGTTGAAACTTTAGTCATGAAAAACTTTTTTAAAATGGAAAGTTATGGGAACGAAACTTTCCTAAAAAACGAAAATTTTGACTATTGCAAGCGCGTAGGTGAGTTAGGTCAGTCTTAGTGGGAGTTTCATAGACAATAAATAGAGTGTCATGTAGGTATTTTTGATGATGTGATAGTGTATTAATGAAGAGAGAGGTGAAATGAGTTTTATGAGGATGAAACTCTCCATACACAGATTACCTAGACAGTTTGTGTCTTGTATGTAATCTAGAAAACAACAATAGATGAAACTATGCATTGAGAGAGGGGTGTTTCATCCTAGTTTCAAATACTTTTAGATGACCTGTCACTCTAGGTAACTGTGTTCATGAAACTTCCATTGAGACTGGCCTTAGGTCAAGTGACATTGCAAACGACAGCTTGCACGTGGAGGACCAGTGTTTTGCCCGACCTATATTGCCTTTATTTTTTTACTCCCACCGTCCTAATATATTTGACATTCGAGCTCCGGACACGAGGATTAAGAAGAAAATGAATAAAGTAGGTGCATAAAAAACGAGAAGAAAGATATAGAGATAGAGTTGTATTAGGAAGAGAGAAAGTTGTCTCGAAAAGCGAGAATGTCAAACATTTGGAAAAAATGAATGGGCCTAGAATACCAAATATTCTGAAACGGATAGAGTACTTAGTAAGCTATCATTTTTTTAAATTTGTTCCGAGGACAGACGTTAGTATGTGTTAAAAAGAAAGTAATTACACAATGAAGTGGTAAACACATCCAAATATAATGCAACTATCTCGTACTATGAAGAACAAACAGGCTACAACCTACTCCATCATTCTGATCTTAGAACGGAAGTGTCCGGGTCACAGTTGGTAAAGATGGATGCACCACCATATGGCTTTTTCTTTGACAAGGCTTGGTTACTTTCTCAGTAAATAAATAACTAACTACCATGATAGTTATTTATATTTTTGTGTCCATTACCTATATAGCATGGTTAGCTAGTGAAATATCTGTTTTTTTACTATTTTAGAGGGTTAATTGCATAATCTACTTCATAAGTGATTTGAGTTTGAGATTCCTACCCATAAGTTTGTTTGTTGCAAATCCTCACCCTACTATACAACAACAACAACAACAACAAGCTTTTTATCCCAAGTAAGTTAGGGTAAGCTATAGATGAAACTTATAGGAAACACGAAAATGAGAGATCCAGAAAGAACACAAGACTAAAGATAGAGATAAGGGTAAGCAAGAAGATAGAAAAAAGGGTCACGGTTCGGGCACGTCCTTGCTAGTTTCCAAGCGCTCCTATCCATAGCTAGTTCTTAGAGCGACTCATCTCAACTCTCAAGTCAGAGTTAGGACGACATCTACCTTGCTTCACATTATCATCTAGCTTTAGAACCACACTACGCAAGTTTCCGTTGAACATGTCCTCATCCCACTATATGCCAATTTTTCATATGTTTTCACCTATATAAATTCAATAAAAGCAAACTTAAGTGAATTTAATATTATTATTTAAATAGGTGTGTGGGATACACTCAATTACATCATTAAATTTTCCAAAAATTAATTTAAGATTTTTTTAAAAAACTAGAGTTCAAACAACACCAACCCAGTTTATAGAACCGAGAAGGACCGAGGAAAACACCATTAATTTGATGCAAAGGCAAAGTATTGCTGGTGAGATGTCTGAAGATGTTTATGGACGTACATCCGCTGAGTGACTTTCATGGACGATGGGTGGTTGCACCGTTAATAACAACTTTTTATATTAATTTAATATTAATAACATATCAGTTTGAAAGTTACAAAACTAACGGCCCCGAGGGGCAATAAGAAATAAACTCTGATTGATGAGGCGATAAATGGGCCTGGTGGGTCGAGTCGCCCTTCTCATGGACGACTAGCTACAATTACTTTTTTTCTATTTTTTGATTTTTTTCTAACTTAGCGGTTAAGCCTTCCAAAATATCAACTAAAAATATCTT
Source organism: Chloris gayana (assembly GCA_031894775.1). Taxonomy (NCBI): domain Eukaryota; kingdom Viridiplantae; phylum Streptophyta; class Magnoliopsida; order Poales; family Poaceae; genus Chloris; species Chloris gayana. The sequence continues at coordinate 30,138 of JAUNZO010000822.1, read as the reverse complement.
TACATTTATAATGACAACATTGATTTTTATGGTGATGAAGAATATTTCCTTGCAACCATTTTAACATAGTACACTATCTGGTACCTTTAAAATAAATAATTTAAAATTAGTATAGTTGTTATGCACTAACTGAATTTTTATACCATTGGAAACTTCCTGATAAGTTACGAAATAATTACCTAAATTTATTGTATCCTTATTGGTATCCAAATATATTTTTACAAGTGTTAGGTTCTACAATTTTTTTTAGTTATTTCAATTCATATTTAAATTTGAATTCAATGGAGAAATAATCATAATTCAAACTTTGTATGGGCGATTTTTCCTTATCGCCCTTTGGACAAGCAAGGAGGCTGTTAGTTTTGTAAACGTTCATATCAATATGTTATTAATATTAAATTAATAAAGAAATTAATTATAAATGAATAAATAAATAACTGAGGACCTACTGAGTTGATATTTATGTTATTAATATTAAATCAATAAAACGTATTATTAATAAAAAATCAATGACATTTTTTTTGAGAACTCAAGTTTTTTATTGGATGTTTACGAAGAGACAAACTCAATTTTTTTTTAATAGCTGAGCACCTAACCTATCTTATCACAGACCAAATAAAATATATATTGGGCCGGGCTGTATGTATATTAGAAACAACGGCCCGGAAAGAAAAACAAGCCGAGCAAGAAACCAAAAACTTATACTAGTATTTCTTTTACCTTGTCCGCTACGCCGTAGCATCACCGTGTCGTGTCTTCTTCCGCCTTCCATCTCCGGTTCCGCCTAATTCGTGGTGACTCCCCGCCGGCGACTGCATCCGACGAGCCAGCCGATCCCCTGTCGCCGGAGCTTCTCGTGTTGTCGCCCTCTTTGTCCTCCTCGTTGTCCTATCTACTGCTTGTCGGCCTCCGGCGTGCGCGGGGAGATCCGTCAGGGCACACGGTTTGGCTGGTTTGTTCTTCCTCTTATGTTGTTCGTGATTAGCTCTAACTTGGTCGGACGTCGAGCTTCAATCTCTTTGCGCGGGCGATTAATTAGAAATTTTCATTTCCCCTGTTCACATTTTGGGGATTTGTTTGCTTCGGTGATACCCTAGCAATTCAATAAGAACCGCACCCCACCCAGCTCCAACTCCAACGCAACTCGTAGGAATCTTGTTCGTTGCGAGTCTTTTGTCTAATTTTTATAGATATATAGGTTCTAGATGACATTGTCGATGCAGGGTTCGCTCCCTGCATTGTTACTGTTGCAGGGTGCTTTTTGTGATTTCAGAATTCATCCATTTTTGGTTACTATATAGAGAGTGCGGAGTAGCCACAGAAGCCATAAAAACTTAACGCAAAGCAGCTCTCCCAGCCTTCTAATTGCAGGAGTGGAAATTTCCAAATTCGTGTATTCTATGGTCACTGTATATAAATTCAACAACTGGGTCATGCGATTACCTTACTGTTTATCTCCCACTTTTCTTTTTCTGGATCTGTTAGGTTGATTAGAATGTTCTCATTGTTAGTTTCTTTATTTTCAGAAAGATATGTGCTAGTCATAAATAAACATGGCAGTACCTAGGCAAGTTATCACATACCATCCATTGCCGGTACCTGGAGCGGTAAACAGCCTGAAGGATGAAATCCAATCTAAAGTAATGGAAACAGTTGAAAACACAATTAACTCATTTGATCCAAAGTCATTGCCTCAGCAAATAGAAGGGGTTTTGGAAACAGCTGGAAACATCATTAACTCATTTGAGCCAAAATGGACTGGGCGCAAAGAGTTTGCTTCAGATGGGCAAGATGATTTTCTTGGGTATGAATGTCCCGATGAGTACTGGGGTTCTGCACCACGGAAGGCACAGAATCCAGTCAACCTCAAAAATGTGTTAGGTGGTATAGTTGCAATGATTGGTCGTGGTTGCAAAAATGTTGAGGCTGAACAGGCAGAAGATTCTAAGACTAGTGTCTCATTCTTGGGGTCTAGTGATGATGGAGATACGTTCTTACATTCCTCTGTGTACATGCCAATGCCGAGTGCTCCACCATTGCTTGATGAAGAATCCTTGAATTACAACATTTACCGGACTGTAATAGAAGCAGAACCTCCAGAATGGCGTCCTGACAGTTATACTAGCTCATGCATGCAGTGTGCTGCACCTTTTACTGCTGTTACCCGTGGAAGGCATCATTGTCGATTCTGCGGAGGGATATTTTGCAGATTATGCTCAAAAGGTCGATGCCTCTTGCCTGTCAAGTTTCGTGAGCGGAATCCACAAAGAGTATGTGATGCTTGTTATGATAGGCTTGATCCACTGCAGAACTTATTGCTTCATTCTGTCAGCAATGCCTCACAAACTGCAAAGCATGATGTGATGGATTGGACTTGTTCAAGAGGGTGGTTAAATTTACCTATTGGGTTAACAATGGAGCATGATATATATAAGGCAGCAAATTCCCTGAGGATCTACAGCCAGGTTACTGAATTCTATTTCATCTATATCTATAGCCTATATTTACTTTTTAGTCACTCTAAGTTGATGAATCTGAAATTAAACTAAAATTATTACTATTGTAGGCTGCAAGATTGGACCCTGAGAAGTCTATTCCTCATGCAATTCTTAGTGGGGCTAGTGGTCTTGCCATCTTGACAGTTTTAAAAGTGGGTGCTATTCTTACTTACAAAATCGGAACTGGTCTAGTAGTTGCTCGAAAATCTGATGGATCGTGGTCTGCACCATCTGCTATAGCTTCGGTTGGTTTTGGATGGGGAGCACAGGTACTATTGCTATTCTTTTCTTCTGTGTGATTAACTTCTCAGTTATCAACGCATAAATCTTAGGTGGTACAAGCCTTTTGATGTTAAGCTTCTAATGCACCATCAGTTATTTATTTATATGTAGTGTTTTTTTTTTGTAGAAACTACATCATTACTGGCTGGTTATGGAAATCATTCTATTATAATTAATGCTATTTCTGTTAGGTTCAGTCTATACCATCTTTAGTTGAAAACTAACTTTTTTTGGCTCTCCATTGGACTGAGAATAAATTTCCTTGGTTAGATGGCTCATCTCATTTGTATAGGAATTCTTCAGACCTTTATTCCTAACTCTGTTTTCTTTCCAATGTGATATGTTGTAAGTTAATTTCTTTTGATTTGACTACGGCCTTATGACTTCGATGAAGTCAGTTGGCGATCTAAAGAAATGATTGAACATACACCTTTTAAGTCTAATTTACTAGTAGATATGGCAATCTGTGTTGCCTTGTGCTCAGCAAGAAACATCAGGTTGAAATGTGCTGTTTTTCGTAGAAAATGTTACGATTAGGTCTGTGAGTGGATCTTCGCCAAGAGTTGTGCTGTGTATTATGTATTTAATTATGTGTCTGTGTCTGTGTAGTGTGTGTGTGTGTGTGGGTGGGTGGGTGGTGGGTGTGTGCGTGTGCGTGTGTGTGTGTGCGCGCGTGCTATTCTTGACTACATGATTATTTTTTGTTGATGTTAAACATTCAATCTTTTGCACCTACACTCCTGCAGGTTGGTGGTCAACTTTTGGACTTCATTATAGTGCTCCATGGTCCAGAAGCTGTCCAAGCATTCACCAGCCGCATGCATTTCTCACTTGGGGCAGGTGTAAGTGCTGCAGCAGGGCCCATTGGTAGGGTATTAGAAGCAGACCTGCGAGTTGGGGATAAAGGATTGGGAATTTGTTATACATACAGCTGCAGCAAAGGTAATAATTGTGTCCAAGTGTTTTACATTGAAATATCCAATCTCTCATTGCTTCAGGCTGTCACCCAGCAAGTTAAACAGATGATCAAAAGTTGTGTTCTAAAAACAACTAGTATTAATGCACGTGCGGCACGCACGGGCGAATTCTTCTAATGCGAATATTATTGTTGAGAAACGTGGTATATACACATGCATTATATAAACATAATATCACATTTCTATGGGTGTTCACGTTCTTGATATTCCAGCATGATATCACATTTCTGTGGCTATCAACGGCTACAAACTAGTTTTACATTGTTTTGTTTATGTAAACTTCGCAGGTGCATTTGTCGGCGTTTCATTAGAAGGGAACATAGTTTCTACACGAATTGACGCTAACCTGCGGTTTTACGGTGACCCATACCTAACGACCAGTGATATTCTTATGGGAAATGCTGAAAGACCGAATGCTGCTAAGTTGCTGTACACAGCGTTGGATGATCTGTACTCAGTGCTCAAGTGTTAGCTTGATGTAAACCTGGATTGGCGTATTTAATTTAATTGTTTCGAGGATGCCAAGGTGTATATATCCATAACCACAATGCTTTAGTGTGAATGAAATGCTGGATAGTCTTGTACTGCCTTTGGATGAAGTCCATTATGTTGTTTGTTTTGACGGTTTTAGCTATTATGCAAATAGATATCATTGTAGAATGTCTAAAGCGTTACGCACACAATAACACCATCTCTTGCTACTTGTTTCTCGGAGATCATACTGGCTTGACTTCTGCAGAACATATAATATTTAAACAAACTGCTTTTATATTGGATACTCAAGGATCTAGCCTCTGTATGGGCTGGAAGGGACAACGGACATGTGGGACCAAACAAAGTCCAGGCAGACCCCTTTTTATAAAATGGTTCATTTATCAGCGGCCACTAGGCCTTTTAGAATTGCATGAGAGCACAATCAAGCAATAAAATGATATCACCTGGTTAGAAGAATTATGCTTATGCAACACCCGAATATTAATAAACTCAAAATGTATGACACACTTAGGCTAGTCTTAGTGGAGAGTGTCATCACACGATTACCAAGAAAAGATTTTTAAGAACCGTACCGGTGGAGGGTCATGGTGGTGACATTCATCTCTCATCCCATGACACTCCCTCTCTTCTCTCTCGTGCCATGTGAACAAATTTAATACCCATAACACTACCATAACACTCTCATTGAGACTGACCTTATATCATAGGAAAGAGATAGATTTGCTCCTAGATCAAAAGTTCCATATAAGTCGTCCATATAGTGCCGCTTAAGGCCTTGTTGGTTTGACCTTTTTTCATTCTAGGTCAGGAATGATTTTGGGCCCAATTCTAGTGAATCAGGGCTCGCTAGGTGCAGTGTAACACCCCGATTTTTGGCCAAATTAAAAATCACTAAATAAATCATTTTATTTTATTCAGTAAAAATATTTACGAAAATTAACTAGAAATTTAAAACCTAATTATATATATAGGAAAACAACACATAGAATTTTTAAAATAAAAACCTAACTCTTGCAAACTTGGTTGTTTCTATTTTATTTGCTTTACTTTTATTTTTCTTCATTTTACTTGACTCTTTGGGATTCATTTGGTTTTTATTTAGTTATTGATTATTTTGACTTAAGGAGTGAAGAAAGGAAAATAGAAAAGGAAATTAAACCCAGTCGGGCCACCCTACCCCTTTTCCTCTCCCCGGCCCACTCCCTCTCTCTCTCTCTCCACTTGACCCACCAGCACCACCCCCGGCCCCCTTCTTCTTCCTCGCCGCGCGACGCGAGCGCACGATGCGCGTCGTGCGCCGGCGCCTCGCCACCCCGTCCCCACCTCCGGCTAGCGCCGCCCCTCCGCCCTCCACGCGCACCCGGCAGCCGCGCTCGCGCGCCCAAGCCGCCGCCCCCTTGTCTCCTTCCCCCTCCCTTATCCCCTTGGTCACCACACCGCACGCACAAGCTCCGCCGTACAGCCCCTCTCCTCGTCGCACCACGCCAGCGGCCGGGCCGGCCGTCGTTTGTGCCGACCCGACCGCCGCCGCTTATCCCTCCTGCTCACCGTAGCGGTCCCCTACCCCGCCTCGCTACGCATCGCGCCGCCTCGCCCGCCGCATCGCCATGGCCGCACCTCCCCTCCTTCCCTTATAAAAGCCGCCCGCTCCGCGTCCGCTCGCCATAGCGGCCGCCCGAGCTCGCCGGCAAGCTTCCCCCTTTGGCTCCCTTTCTCCCCCCCCTCCTTTGCTTCGCCACGCGGCCGCTAGCCGGCCCCACCATTCCCCTTCGCCGCCCGACCACTCCCGACCCCTTGAGCCGAGCCCTAGCGTCGCCCGGCTCCGCCACGACATCGCACACCTCCCCGACCACCTCGCCTCCTCCATACAAGGCCCCCGACCATTTCCCCTTTTCACCGCCGCCGCGGCAAGCTGCGGCGGAGCAGCTCATCCCCGTCGGGCGTCGTCCCGCGTCATCACCCCTACCCACACCTCCGCCACCATCTCCCGAACCCCGACGTGCTCTCCCCTCCCTCTCGGCCGCCTCCGGCCGCCTCGAAGGCTCGATTTCGGTGAGCCTCCCCTGCCGCACCACCCCCGGCCACCGTCGAGCCTCGCCGCCGCACTCCCACCGTTGGATCTCGACCACACGGCTGAGATTAGATCGGGGCATACCCCTTCACCCTATTTAAATCTCAGCCGTTGATTCGGAGATCCACGTCCCTGGATTTCCCGCCTTTTCCCTTTTGAAAATAAATCCCTAATTCCAGGAAAAGCCACTTTTGCATAAACCCCCCGACCTTTCGCCATATTAGTTAAGAGCCCTAGATTTTTACATAAAGCCCCCGAGGTTTTCAAAAATTACAAATAGGTCCTTGTCTAGTCCAAAAATGCATTTGTATTTTAGACCCTCCATTTCTCCGAAATTACCAGAATTTATTTATTCTTTTATAGGAACCCTAGCTGATTTTTACAAAAATACCCCCGAGACTTCCCACGACCATAACTTTTGAACCGTAGCTCCGTTTCGACGGTTCCGACGCCGTTGGAATCGCCGTGACGAACCCTAGCCCCTAAAACCTTCCTCTTCACTCCATGTTATTTGGTTTTTTCTCGTTATTACTTTTTGCTTTCATTATTTTATGTGACGTAGCTTACGTGCTCTAACGCCGTCTATAGACGAGGAGAACCAGGAGCAGGAGCCCGAACACCCCGACTATGAGGAAGACTTCGAGGACGCGTTAGGAGGCAAGCTCTATCAATTCCTTGATCATAATTGATCCTATCACTACTAGGATTCGACCCTGCAATAGCGGGCGTTTTGGCTCGCAAAGTCGGGCATTCCGGCGCTATTACGCACACGTTATTGCAGGATCGGACCAACAATAGCGCCCATTACCGCCCTCTATTGTAGCGTTTGCTGCAATATCGGGCAGCGTGATGTCAGCTGACCACTATTGCAGGGTAACCCAGCAATAGCGGGCGGATGACATCATGCCACCCGCTATTGAAGGGTCACCCTACAATAGCGGTCAGCTGACATCACGCTGCCCTATATTGCTGTGTGACTCTTCAATAATGGGCAGATGACATCACTATGCCCGATTTTGCTGTGGTTTTGCCAATATCGTGCACGATGATGTCCTCTGCCCGACGAGCAATATCTCGCTAGTGACATCATCGTGCTCGATATTACTAGCATTTTCTGAACTGATATAATTATTGCTATTTATTTTATTTTACGGGTGACAAATTCAAATATTTTTACGGAACTGAAAATACATTCACACTATATATACACAAGACCATAGAAATAATCATTAAAGCATTGATATATATACATACGATATAGTTTTCATCCATTTTTATAATATCCACATACATATACATCATGTTTCCAATACACAATATTCATCCATCAAAACACAACTAAATTACAACTTATCCGGCCACTTCGGCTCTAGTGCCTTCAATCTCTGCTCCTCTGTCTTGGTATTTTGCACAATTGCATCGTGGTGGCCCTTTTGACCGCTGTAGCTATACAACTCTTCATGCATTGCAACATCACTTAGAGGATCAAAATACTTGCCTCTTTCACTATAGAACTCATGAATCATGAAGCGGAGGAGTTTGGCTACAATGAGCTCGAGTGTGCTTTCTTCTAAATAGGAACCTGTTTTTGGCTTTTCATAGCGTTGCTGCCACAAATAAATTATAGAATTAATACATGTTTGTTAAGTAATATAAAACTAATATACTAATGCAAAAAAAATACACTAAGTACTTACATCTTTCCATGGGGCAGTTCTTCCGTAGGGAATGTAGTATATTCCCCTTTTCCGACGCTTATGTATTTGCACACATAGTAGCCACAGTTCACGATCCCGGGACGCTGTTTTGAACACTTTACAAAACAAGGAAATTGTTAAGTTACTTTACATATAGAGACATTAATTAATTGAATAAAAGGAATGACCATGATAGGAGATAATAGTACCGGATAATGCATTTTGTATCCAAGGTTGGTCCGTTTGGGATGAGGGTAACCACCAAGCTCGAGATAGTATTTATAGGCACTAATATAAAAAAGCAAATGAGCAATCAGAATAATGCAATCTATAAAAAATGATAGTTCATTGAATATCTGAAATTACCTATTCAGGGTGTCCATGAAATCCTTGTACCTCTTAGGATCATAATCCAAAGAGTCAAACACCCAAACTCCCGCGTATTTCGGATGTATCATGAAAGCAATCCAATGGCCACTATAAAATATGTCGTTATGTCATTATCTAAGTGAAATAATGATTTGCACAAGAAGTAGCAGAGTTACGAAAACTTACTCAAAGTTATATGGAGCCATAATGCATCGTCTCTCTCTCCATTCGTACATGCATCTCCCAATGCAGGATGCTATACATCTCCTTGCATCCTTAACCGCTTGGACATGTACTTGTTGCCTTCGGCCTTGGTCACCTTCTTTCGGACCAATAGGGGATGATTATCGGTAATCTTTGGATTCATCGCGCTTTAGCTAATGGCGGTTGAGTTTAGATATCCGACTTCATTTGAGGCACCAGAGTGATGACACATTCCGAGCGATGAAAAAGGGTAGTCAATTGAATTCATGTGCTATTTGCATGGTTTTCGGAGTAGCATTTTTGGCCCGCTCGGAGACTTCGGGTGGAAAAATGTAGGTTCTAATCAAGTTCTCCCGTAACGTGTCCTTTTCATCTGGTTGGCACGTCCAGCCAGCTGTCATACTTAGTGTTGATTGCGGTTCGGATTAATACACCGCAATCATACGTTCGCGTTAACGCCTTGAGGCTCAACTGGAGTCCCATCCTTGTCTATTGCCGTAACGAGCTTGAACGGCGAGTATGCAGCTTCTTTGTATTTCTTTGCCCTTTGTTCCGTCTTTCTGCGGTGGACGCCGTTGCAGCAGCGGCCTCGACGATGTGGGAGGAGCATCTTCAAGAAATAAGCGTCGAGCACTACGACGTGTTTCAACAACCTATTGAAAATATAGTTAGAGGACGTTTTAATTTAACTATAATTGTCCATGAAATAAGAATTTGACGATGCGATACCTCATCATCTACGTCATCGTTTGGGTTGTAATCGGGGCAGGTTGCTCAACCTCGTTGCCTTTTACCGCAAGGAATCTCAAGAGGAGAAGGTTCCTCAAACGATGTTGAATGATCGGGACCGTTAGCTAATTTGTGCGTCGGCACGGGGCTCGAACAGGTTCAGCTTCTTTGCCTTGATCCATTGTTAAGCTTGCTAAAAGAAAAAAATAGATACGAATATTGTTAAGCTTATTTACGTTGATAACACGGAAGAATATCGCTACAAAAGTGTTTAAAAAGGTCGTCAATTAACGGCTCTCGCTATTTAAAAAGGCCATCAATTATTGGTAGAGACAATTAACAGAAAAAAAGAGGAAAGAAGGGGTAGCATCGGAATCATATAGTAGAGAAGGTAGACGAAGATGAAGGACATATAATGTAGAAGGCTTTCATAAGAAAGGCAGGTGCACATTATGCAATGCATACCGCAATTTATACGACCTCGAGGTAAATAGGTCAGGATACTTGGGTATCCTCCGGAAAATCTAATGTAATGTGGCATACACATCACAAAGATGATCCGAAGAATACCCAAGCATCCAACCATGTCTACCTAAGGTCGTACGAGTTGCGATGAGGTCCCGCATATTATTATACCAACCTTCCTAATGAAAGACACCCTGCATTCTATATTCTTCACCCCATCTACCTCGTCTCCTATTAAAAGTCATCATCTGCCGAGAAAGATGCTCTCGGTGCGGGTTGCCAAATCTAGGGCTGGATGAAAAGCTCGAAGCTCGTGGCTCGGCTTGACTCGTGAGTAGCTTGGCTCGGCTCAACTCGATTTCTTAACGAGACGAGCCGAGGCTTATATTTTAGCTCGTCGGATTAGAGTGCCGAGCCGAGCTAGCTCGCGAGTTGCTCGTGAGCTCAACGAGCTCCGAAAGACTGATAATAAGTAATGCTCAATACCAATATAATGTCATATATTGAGTTAATTTTGAATATTTTAAAACACATTTTAAATTATTCTACGTTATTCTCTTTTGTCATGAAGTATAAATCATACATCTTACCTATTTTACAATAAAATATTTATGATTTAAAGTATATAATATCTTAATTATTCTATATTTCTGGCTCGCGAGCCTAACGAGCTAGCTCGAGCTAATTATCGAGCCGAGCTGAGCTAGGTTTTCAGCTCGTCTATGTAATGAGCCGAGCCGAGCCAAGCCGGTTTTCTAACGAGCCAATACGAGTCGAGCCGAGCCAGCTCGACATCCACCCCTAGCCGAATCAACGGTCGTCCAACGCTATCATTAAGTTCATCGACTCATATAGCAACTTGTTTCCAACATCCGAGGATGCGGTCTATGCTGCCACACTCATCTCACTTTGCCCGCTTTCATCATCGAGCATGGCTAGACTAAGGAGAGAGAGAGAGAGAGAGAGAGAGAGAGAGAGAGAGAGAGAGAGAAACAGATGAGAAAAGAAAGGAAAGAGAGGATACAAAGGGGAAAAAAAGAAGAGAGGAGAGAAAAGAGAAAATAGTTTTTATTTTAGAGCCATGAGAGAGAGGAAGACAGGAGAAAAGAGAGGAAATGGAGGACAGGGACGAAAGGGAGGGCTTATGAAAATATAGAGGAAGACATGAGATATATAGAGGCAATATATAATATGAGGCCTCATAGGCCTACTATATATCATATGAGAAGCAAACGACATATCAAAGCCTAGAGGCAAAAGGAGATAAATTTAAAAAGCAAGCAAGATAGCAAAATTAATCATGCAAAATTAATTTGACATAATCCTATATAAATTTGCATGCATTGCACTTCTGTACAAAAGACACATCACACATGTCCAAATAGAGAGGATAAAGGCATACAGAAAGACTAGTTCAATGTGTGCTACTCCAACTGATTCCAGTCTCAATCAGTGGCATTGCACTCACATGTAGCATTGCAGAAATAGGGTCATCAAAACCAAATTATCTGAAAATAATAGCTACATGATGACTTTTGTAAAAAAAAATAGCTACATGATGAACAACATGAGCAGGAAATAATAAGGTCACACATCTATCAGATCAGGCTGCTCATTTAAAAAAGCAAGCAGGAGCAATTCATCTTCTTCTGAGCTAACATTTAAAAAGAAAGCGGGCAATTGTAAGCAAGCAATAAACAACAGTAAGCAAGCAGGGCTGCTGTTTATCGAACAACAGTACGCAAGCGGGCAATTCAGAGCCTAGATTAGGAAAGCTCAAAACAAGCTGGTTGATAGCTAGCTGAAATAGCTATCATGAGACATAGAGCATGTAAATCAATATGGCATATAAACAATGTTCATTCTGCTCTCAAAAGTGGGTTGCTGCTCTAGGCAGCCTTCCAACACTATGGTGATCAAAGATCCCTGACCAGACACGTAACAGCCAAACTTACAAACTTAAGGTTTAAATCAATTATTATCAAGGGCCTAGCAAGCTGATAGAACAATTCCATGCAGATTATCATCGAGCGTATAAACCAACAATTCCAGACCTAGCACATTATCATCGAGTAATTTAATCCACCAACATTGGCTGTTACGTTCTAGTCTCACTACACCGCATATCATCATCGAGCAATTTAATCCACCAAGTAGCGCAATCATACCCAAGCACACAGTGCTAGCAAATTGCACTGCACAGCCCATTCACATTCATCCAGAATACCGATGGCCATGCTGAACCGTGACAAAATTACCACCATTCACAGCTAACTTAGAGCTAACATAAATCAGTTAGCACTAGGATCATTTAGCGAAACCGGGAGGAATTCAGAGCTAACATAAATCACCATTCAGAGCATTGAACATGTTTGATAGCACTGAACATGTTCGATAAATAGCAGGGCAAACAGGCGAGAACATGTTCGGTGCTAATTATCGATAAATGGTGGGGCTACCAGGCACAATCCATCATCATCACAGAACGGGCAACAATAATTAAGCTTAGGGAATCCAATGATTAAGCTAACAGAGTGGGCAACAATAATTAAGTTTAGGGAATCCAGTGCTAACGAGATATGGATTCAACATCATAGAGCGAGCACAATAATTAAGCTAATAGATATGGATTCAACATCACGGAGCAAGCGAGGGCACGGAGAGGGAAGGGCGTACCGGGGAGGGCCCACGAGGAGGTCGAGGCCTCACCGTCGGGAAGGGGGAAGGGGAGGGGAAATGGGAGGGGGAAGGCGTACCGGGGAAAGGGAAGAGGAGGGAGTCGACATCGTGGGAGGGCCGCGAGGAGGGCGGCGAGGAAGGAGCCCACGTCGGGGAGGGCCGTGAGGAGGGCGGCGAGGAGGGAGCCGGCATCGTGGGAGGGTAGCGAGGAGGGCAGCAAGGACGACGAGGCGGCGGCGCCCGGCCGTGGAGCCCACGAGAGGTTGCGCGGTGGCTCTCGGAGTTCGAGGACGTATGGAGGAGCGGCGGCGCTCGTGGATCTCGAGCACGGAGGAGGAGGCGTCGGGGAGGCCGCGAGGATTGTCGGCGAGGAGGGAGCCGGCGTCGTGGGAGGGCCGGCGAGCTCGAGGCGAGGGAGCCGGGACGGCGAGCTCGAGGCGAGGGAGCCGGGACGGCGAGCTCGAGGAGGCGGCGGCGCCGGACGGGACTCACAAAGGCGGCGCGACGGGGCACGGCGGCGCGCCCTAGGGTTCGGAGGGCGGACAGGCGCCCGTGAAAATGGCTAGGTCCCGGAGTGACGACCCGATATTTATAGGCGGAGCCTGTAATATCGGGCATTGGTGACGTCACTAGAGGCCGATATTACGAGCTACCCTATAATATCGGTCGTGCCGACGTCATCGGAGCCTCAGCAAGAGTGTATGTCATTTTTTTATTTCATACATTTTTATTTTCTACACTGTATTAATTTTTTATCTGAAATTTGGCATGACATTGTTTCAAATGTTTCCAAACCCAAATATATTTTTTATTTATTTTTATCTTATTATTTCACTATTATATTTAAACTAGGAGATGAACTTTTATGAGTTTCACATGTATTAAATATTTCAAATAATTATACCAAAATTACAGTAGTTTGTAATTGTCATATAAGCTGTGTATGCCAAATATTAGTTCAAAACTAATAAGAAAACTACACATAAAAAAAAACAAAAGATACGTCAATTTTACAATTAAATTGACCATTTTATTTTTCCAAAGTACAAGTTATTTTGACCACATTTTGGGCATGACAATATTTCAACACCATTCCAACTCAAATATATTTTTTATATATTTTTTAAAAGATTTCTATGAAAAAACATATTCAAATGGGACATGTAGTCCTAAGTGAAATGAGTTTCGGACATAAATTCTTGTTGGTTAGACTCCAAACATTTTTCTACTTTTCAAAAAAATAAACCAAAAATAACATGTGTGTATTGGAACAAGTTAGGCATTCAAACAAAAAAGTGTCTGTAAAATTGACTACGGTTTTCAAAATACAAATGTTTAAATAAATGTTAAACTTAGACCATGATTTCGTACATAGGTACTTAAAGAAAATAATATTAACTTTGGAAAACTAACTCTCCTAAGTGATAGGTATGAATTTTAGAAAATTTTAGAAAAAAATCGCACAATTTGGACAATATTTGACTAATATAAACTAGTTTGAAAATTTAAATACGAATCAAAAGAAGAAAAGAGTCTTATCCTAACAAACCGAGTGCATGAACTAGGGGCCAACATGTGGGGCCCACGTGTCATTGAACTAGGGGCGGTTTTGGAATTATTTCGAATTCATTTGAGTTATTATGAATCAAAATATTTCAAAATTTTAAATTATTTTTAAATTTTAATGTTTAAGATTTTAATTTTTTAATTTTTAAAAATTTGTAAAATTATTTCGAATTCATTTGAGTTATTATGAATAATTTCTACTTATTGTAAATTAAGTAGAATTATTTTGATTTATTTCAAAATTATAGTGAATTATATTTATTTACTTTGGTTATTTTAGGTCAAAATTATTTTAATTATTTTTAGTTATTTTATTAATTTTTGGGCCTTTTGAATTAATTTAGTTTATTTTGATTTATTTCGAATTATTTTCATTTATTTGAATTATTCTTGATTTATTTTCATTTATTTTTATTTATTTTTTGATTATTCTGAGTTGGTTTCTTTTATTTTGAATTATTTTTTTAATTATTATGAGTTTTTTTATTTATTTTAGATAACTCCGAATTAATTTAATTAAGTTAAGTCGGTCCAACTCTGTAATAGCGTCGTCGTCGACGTCAGCCGTCCGCTATTACAGAGTCGCATCCGTCGAGGCGGATGTGGTTTAGTACCACATCGCCCACATAAGGGCGTGTTGCCCTGTTTATAAACCGCGCCGCACTAGCCCAATCGAACTACTCCGAAACTTGGTGGGTTGCTCGTTTGTGGCATGTTTGATGGGCTTTGTCGTATACTTGCCTTATGGGTATACGAGATGATGAAGAAATGGATACGCAAAGACATGGTAGTAAATCGGAGAAGATACGAGATAAGGGCGATAGGCAACGGATCGGTCTTCGACCGATGCGGGATAATAGAAGAACCCGTAGATCGGTATGGAAACAAGGCAAATACTAAGACCGGTATATAATGACGTGAGAAGCAAGTTATAGAACAATTTGTAGTCCGATTAGGACTCGGATCAATAAAGAAAGTTAGAGATAGAATCCCATATATGTAATTCATGTAATCGGCTAGGACTACGATTGTAACCCTAGCTCCCCGGACATATAAGGCGGAGCAGGGACCCCCGAAAAGGATCTCGATACTTCGCAATTAGCAAATCGCTAAAGGCAATACATAACATACAGGACGTAGGGTATTACTCTCAATTCGAGGGGCCTCGAACTCGTCTAAGATCGTATGTTCCTGTGTGTTACGTGTGTTGCACCATCGAATTCCACGCTCGTGAGGGACCGGGTAGTACTAGTGCCGAGTTTAAGACTCGACATTTGGCGCGCCGGGAAGGGGTCCCGGCGAGTTCCTAGCGAGTTCGATGGCCACTTCGTTTGTCGTCGACTTCGAGCCCGGCTTCAAGATTCGCTTCGGGTCCCTCGACTTTGAAGCCGACTCGGACGGGAAATTGTCGTTGATGAATCCGACTCGTTGCCGGGCCGCTGCTTCTAAAGCGCGATCACCTGCCACGGTTGATACCTCGATTCACGAGCTTAGCGGGTCCGACGCGGCTTTAGCGCGAAACATCGGGCTCCCTACGCTTATGCCTCGGAACGGTGCCGGGCTACGAGCGCAAAGGCTGTTCTCCCGAACCGGATACTGATTCCGAGGAAGACGCTCCGGTCTTCTTCCAAGTGTTCATGACGGGACCTGTTATACGCCAACTCACTCCGAGGAAGGCTGCTGAAGAAGCGGCAAGGATGGCGAGAGCTGAAGGCGAACGCGATCGTCGTGAAGCGAGAAGAGGAAAACAGAGATGAACAACCTCCGCCACCTTCGGTCGCGGATCCGCGCACAAGTGCTACTCGCTTTAGCTGGAGGAAGCGCCCTGCGACCGCTCCCCGGCTACGGGCCCGCTGCGGACGAGTCCGGAGACCCGGATGAATCTCCGGGATACAACAATCGACGAGGATCTCGCGGCGGAAGACGCCATCGATCTTCCAGCGAGCTCTGGATTTAAGTTCCATGGAAGTAGAGATGAATGGCGCTCGGGTCTTCACATCGCCGGTCCACAATATTGTGGGAGTGAAACAGATTCTGGAAACAATACCGGAAGAAGTCCTCAACGCTACGCCGAGATTGCGCCGTGCGCTGAATTTAGTTGATGCGGCGGCTCTGCAAACAAACCAGCTCGTCCATGATCGAGCGGAATCTTCTGGTCGCTCGCATTCCCATTCGGAACGACCGACAAGGGCCCGGTCCGACGGAGCTTCTTCCGGAGGAAGGCTAGCACCCGGCGTACCCCGATCGCGGATGCACATGAACAAGCTCCCAACCAAGATTTGCGGGTACCGCTCAATGATAACCGGGATGTTCGGAACGTGCTGATTGATCGTCATGCGGAAAGAGTGGAGGAGCGAACGAGACATGAGGAAGATGAGAGGCGAGGGACCGGTCATGTGGATGATCGTCCTCGGGATCTTGCCCCACCTCGGCGCAACGGGCCGGCAGCTTCGGCGCCACCCGCCAACGCAAATTATCCGCGCAACGATCATCGAGGGCATGGTAGTAGGCATGCTCATCGAGATGGACGACGCCGTGACAATAGAGACCGGAGAGGGCGAGACAACCGGGAGAGAGATGCTGAACCTCGGCGTGCGGACAATGATCGTCAAGCTGCACCTCCACCTCCGCCTCCATCGCGACATGCGGAACCGGCGAACAATGATCGTCAAGCAGCACCACCACCTCCGCCTCCGCCTCCTTCACGGGACGCGGAGCCGGCGAATAATGATGGACAAGGCGGTTCGGGAGACAGATACCGGGACGACCGTTACTACGACTATTCCGACGATGACGGGGATCGTAATTACCGGCATCGCCCTAGCCGTCGATCTCCGTCACCGGTCCGCACCGGTCCGGAAGATGATGAATATTACTGTAATTCCCGCTTTTACGCGAGATTTACGCATCCGCAAATACCCCGGGGATTTAAGCCCGGGGCCATTGACAAGTATGATGGCAAAGCGCCTCCGGCCGAATGGCTCCGCATGTATACCACGGCTATCCGGTCGGCGGGAGGAGACACGTTCGTGCTAGCCAATTATCTACCGATGTGCATGGAGCAGGCTGGACGCTTATGGTTGCAATCACTGCCCGAGAAATCTATTTCTTCGTGGGGAGACCTCACCAAAAAGTTCGTAGAAAACTTCCGGGCGACTTGTGAGAAGCCAGGAAACTACTTCGACCTCAATAGGGCTGAGCGAAGCCCGACGAGACCCTCACTGATTTCATCGAGCGATTCTGCAATAAGAAAGCCTTAATCCCCAATGTTCCCGATCAGCAAGTGATTGCTGCATTTCAAGTCGGCGTCCGGAGTGAAGCGCTAGTTCACAAGATTGGGAGACGTAATCGAAACCTCACCATGACGGCGTCGAGTGCTTCAAGATAGCGAGATGATTACGCTCGCTGGAGAATCAAATGTAGTCAATCCGCACGGGAACAAAGGGAAGGAGCCGAAGCACGACCAAGACAACCGATCTGGATCCGGGAATGACAAGAGGCGTAAGGCTGATCACCTTGTTGCAGCTATTGACCGGTCTCATGGAGGAGACCGGCCGAGCACCCTCTAAGAGAGGTCCCGAGAGAACGATTGTCGTTTGACACACTTACGGACGGCCCTTGTATGATCCACAATGGGAATCATAAAGCTAAAGAGTGCTTCTGTTAAGGCCATTTGCTCAATTTGCTCTTAAAGGTTGCACCTCGATCCGCTTACGGGAATTAGAAGGATGACAAGGGCAAGGATAAGGACCGTGAAGACAATGAGGATGGCGAAGGTTTTGAGGAACCAGCCGAAAGGTGAACATGATTTATGGAGGCCCGGACGCATACGAGTCAAAGCGGAAGCAAAAATTGTCATTAAGGGAGGTTAATGCTGTTGCTCCTGCAACTCCTGAATATCTTCGGTGGTCCGAGGTCCCCATCACATTTAGCGAGGCGAGACCACCGGAGGTACTACCGAAAGCTGGAAAATATCCACTCAATCCTTGCTCCCATTGTTCGGAAGGTGCGGTTGAAGAGAACTTTCATTGATGGGGAAAGTCTGTTTGGATATCTTGTTCGCTAAGACTACTGCTCGAGCTTGGCACGACGGTCGCTGATTTAGAGCGCGGTGTTTCTCCGTTCCATGGTATAATACCCAGGCGGAATAGTTACCCTTTGGGGCAGATTTCTCTGCCGGTGACTTTTGGGACGAAGGAAAATTATAGAAGGGAGAATATCATCTTTCGGGTGGCTGACATAGACTCGGCATACCATGCTATTCTCGAAAGACCGGCTCCGGCGAAATTTATGGCCATCCCAAATTATCGGTACTTGATGTTGAAGATGCCGGGCCAAACGGGGTCCTGTCATTCGGGGTGATATCAAGACCGCTTATGCTTGTGACGTGCATAGCACGAGTTGGCATCCGGATCAATTCAGAAGTTGAACGTCAAGAAATCGGAGAAGCGGCTGAAGCTTTGGAAGTTCATACAAGGATAGAGGATGATGTACCGGTCAAGAAGATTGCAAAGGAGAAATTGAAGGCTGATACGGTGGTTTCCAAGACTGTTCGGCTTGATGAGTCGGACCCCTCTAAGGTCACCCATATAGGGGCTGACTTGGGGGATAAATAGGAAAGCGCGCTCATTCTTTTCCTCCGGGAAAATAGGGATATCTTCGCATGGCAGCCTTCGACATGCCGGGTGTTCCTAGGGAGAAGATTGAGCACGCATCTGTTGGTGCGTCCGATGCGAAGCCGGTGAAACAGAAGCTCCGGAGGTTTGCCCAAGACCGCAAGGAAGCTATCAAGAAAGAGATAACTAGGTTGTTAGCAGCTAAGTTCATTAGGGAGGTGTATCATCCAGATTGGCTTGCCAATCCGGTGCTTGTACCAAAAAGAATACTAAAGAATTAAGGATGTGCGTTGATTATACTGATCTCAACAAAGCTTGCCCCAAAGACCCTTTCGCGCTGCCTCGAATCGACCAAGTTGTTGATTCGACTGCTGGCTGCGAGCGTCTTAGTTTCCTTGATGCTTATTCGGGGTATCATCAAATACCGTTAAGAGTTGAGGATCGAGATAAAAACCGCGTTTATCACCCCCTTCGGAGCATACTGCTACACGACTATGCCGTTTGGATTGAAAAATGCTGGAGCTACGTATCGGCGTGGTATGCAACGTTGTTTGGATTCGCAATTGGGAAGAAACACAGAAGCTTATGTTGATGATATAGTGGTCAAGTCTCGGAAAGCGAAGATCTCCTCTCGACCTGGCGAGAGACCTTCGATATCTGCGGAACTTTTCCATGAAGTTAAACCCGGGAAAATGTGTATTCGGAGTTCGTTCTAGGAAGTTACTAGGTTATTTGGTATCATGGAGAGGTATTGAAGCCAATCCGGAAAAAATTCGAGACAATTGTGAACATGCAACCCCGAGTTGTTTGAAGGATGTTCAGAAGTTGACGGGCGATATGGCAGCTCTTAGTCGTTTTATCTCAAGGCTGGGAGTTCGAGGACTTCCGTTCTTCAAATTACTTAAAAAGCAAGACAAGTTTGAGTGGACCGGTGAAGCACAAGCGGCGCTTGATCAGCTTAAAGAGTATCTCGGTAATCCTCCGGTTTTGGTCCCGCCGAGCCTGATGAGGTTATTCGGTTATATATCTCCGCAACAACCCACGTGGTGAGCACGGTTACGGCGGTTGATCGGAAGGAAGAAGGACATCTGCAATTGGTGCAACACCCGGTCTATTTTGTAAGTGAAGTTCTTGCTGAGTCTAAGATAAGGTATCTCCAATTGCAGAAGTTAATATATCTTTGTAGTGATAACTTCTCGAAAGTTGAAGCATTATTTCCAAGCGCATCCCATTGAAGTTAAGGCTGGGTTCGCTATTGGAGATATTGTTCGCAATCGAGAAGCAATTGGTCAAGTTGCTAAGTGGGCTATAGAACTTGGCCAATATGAGATTACGTTCTCTTCGCGGACGGCTATTAAGGGACAAGCATTAGCTGATTTCATAACGAGTGGTTGGAAACACAAGTGCCGCGGGAGATTCAAGCATTGGAGTATTGGGAGATGTTCTTTGATGGGTCCACTGCAGCTTTCGGGCGCGGGGGCTGGTGTGGTCCTTTTCACTCCACAAAAGGAACCGCTCGGATACGTGTTGCAAATGCATTTTCGAGCTTCAAACAATACAGCGAGTATGAAGCTTTGCTTCATGGGCTCAGAGTAGCTGTTTCGTTGGGTGTTCGACGATTGGATATATATGGTGATTCGATGTTAGTGATCAGCCAAGTGAACAAGGTATGGGATGCTCATGATGAACATATGATTGCCTATCGACAAGAGGTTCGGAAACTTGAAGATAAGTTTGATGGTTTGCGCTTTTCTCATATACTTGCGCGGAAATAATTCTGCTGCGGATGAGTTGGCTAGGCGGGATCTTCGCGACGGGCGGTTCCTCCTGGCGTTTTTCTTCGGGTGTTGGATAAACCGTCTATAAAGGTGGAGCCTAAGGTTATTATTACAGAAATTGAAGATAAGGCGGTCTCGAGAAAGTCGGGAGGAAAAAGCGGTCTTGAAGAACCGGTCGATAGTACGGGTTTGCCGGGAAAGCTCGAAGGCGGATTCAATGCGGTGGTATTCAGCCATTGGATGTTATGATTATTGATTCCGATTGGCGTACTCCGTATCTTGACTATTTGCAATCCGGCAAAACACCGAGAAGATAAGGTGGAGAAGCAAAGATTAGAAGTTCGAGCCCGCGATTATTTAATTCTCGAAGGAGAATTGTATAAGCGTGGGGCTAATATTACGATGAAATGTGTGTCGGTTTCCGATGGTATTCAATTGCTTGAAGACATACACAAAGGAATTTGTGGAAACCATGCTTCTTCGAAGACATTGGTTGGGAAGATATTCGACGAGGGATTTTATTGGCCAACAGCAACGGATGATGCGCATAGAGTGGTTAAAAGTTGTCAAGGATGCCGGTTTTTTGCAAGACAACCTCATACTCCGGCTCGGGAGTTGCAATTAATCCCAATGACTTGGCCTTTCTCTACTTGGGGGCTGGATATAGTGGGACCTTTTAAACGGGCACCGGGAGGATTCACGCATATTTTTGTGGCGGTAGATAAGTTTTCCAAGTGGATCGAGGCTGAGACGATTACTAGTACAACTACGGCCCGCGCAATCAAGTTTTTGCGAGAACATTTTTGTACGTTTTGGGGTTCCATACGGTATTATTACTGATAATGGGCCTCAATTTACTTCGAGTTCTTCAAAGATTATCTTTGAGAGTTTAGGGATCAAGGTGCAATATGCGTCGGTGGCACATCCGCGAGCAATGGACAAGTGGAACGAGCTAATGGAATGATTTTGACCGGTCTTAAACCGAGAATTTTTGACCGATTGAAGCCTTATGCGGGAAAATGGGTTAAGGAATTGCCCTGGGTGCTGCGGGGTTTGCGCACTAATGTTAGCGAGCTACGGGACGAGTCTCCTTTTTCTTTGGTATATGGATCGGAAGCCATGTTACCTACTGAAGTGAATATGGTGTCGGCCGGGTTCGATATTATGATGAAGAAAAATATGATGATCGACGTCGGGTTGAATTGATTGCTGCGGAAGAATTGAGAGATCAAGCTCCGATTCAAGCCGCCAAATATCAACAAGGATTGCGTCGATATCATGATCGTAATGTTCGCACGCGGGAATTTCAAATCGGAGATTTGGTTTTGCGGAAGATTCAATCTAACAAGAACAGGCATAAGTTGTCACCGGTGCAGGAAGGACCTTTTTTGGTGAAATCGGTATCCGGACCAGGGGCTTATAGGCTTATGACCTTGGAAGAGGAAGAAATTCCAAATTCTTGGAATATTGATCAACTTAAGTCGTTTTTATACTTAAAGAGTATTTATTGTAAAGTTTTTCTTATTATAATAAAGTAATTTTATCTAATAATAACATGTTTGTTTTTTGTGTCTCCATACTTTAATTTTGAATTAAATTATTGAGCCAGGGGGCTACTATGATAAAGAGTAGTTTGTGATATTTTGTTGTTACTGCTATGATAAGAGCGATCTGTGATATGCCGCTATTCTTGAATAATAAGACCGAGTCATTTAGTTAATGGATTGCTGTGATAAGAGCAGTCCGCTGAAATTATAAGCTTGTGTTTAAGACTGGTATATTCGGGAAAGGATAAAGTATAAGCTTTCTTTTTTATGAATACTCATTGGTAAAGCTGTTGTATTAAGAACAGTTTGGGAAATCTTACAAACTAGCTTTTTTGCTCATGTTATATCATATCTTGAGTAAATAAGTTAGTAAGCATAATGGTGAAACCAGTATTCATAAAACAAGAAAAAGTGACTAATATTCATAAAGCAAACGAGTATAGTCGACAAAGATGTTCAAATTCAAAATGGCCCTATTACAAAATCTACTCAGCGGGACCGTTGGAGGTACCGGTATCGACGATCTGGGGATTTCCTTCGAGCCTATCATCTAGAGTTTCTTCAGAATCGGAAGAAGTTACGGTTAAATCTCTGTCAAGATCTTCGAAGGCAGCTTCTACTTGTACGTGCAGCGGCGATCGCAGCATCTTGAGCATCTTGATCTAGGGCAAAAGCTGCTTGTGCTACATTCGAGAGGGACACTGACGGATCGATTGGAACATCTTCCACCAGTTCGGAAACGGTACCAATGAGCGAGTTCCTTAGCTCATTGAACCGGTCTTCGATGGTATCGGGGTGGGCACCATCCCGGATAAAATTGAAATCGCAAACATCAACCGGAGTCCACGATTGGATAATGGCGGCAATATGTCCTCCTCCTGAAGCAGCAACCAGCCTTGAGTGCTCTCCGATCCTTCTCGGGATTGCCCGGATGGCGGACTCGATGTCCATTTCATTGGGATCAATAGTTTGTCCGCCATTGAGGTATTCCGAGTGCGAGCTGTGCCCGCGATAAGTTACTGAAACAACAAATGTAAATTTAAAGGCTGGGTATTGCTGAAGATCGATATGTTCAAGAGATAACATAAGAGTAATAAAGAAAAACGGGACTTACGCACTGTGCACTGATTTCAGCCGCTACGAATCTGCCCTTGATGTTTACATTGGATTCTTTCGGTTTACGGGCGGTCTTCAAGGCTTTCTCTTTCTCTGCTTGAGCTGATTTCGTTGCTTCTAATGCTTCAGTCGGTTCGGCTTTCAAGCGAGCGTTTTCGGTCTCTAGCATCTTGTTGGAGCGAAGTGCTTGAGCAAGTATGCTATCTTTTGCAGTGAGCTCTCCTTCAAGTTCTCCAATCCGTGCCGCTTTGTTGCTCTTCAATACGAGAGCCTTCTTCCAGTGCCTTTTCTTGAGCTGCTGTTTTTTCCGTAAGAACTTCTTCAGCTTTCTTATGAGCAGCAACGAGATTCTCAAGCGCTGAAATCAAAGATAGGATCAATCGAGAAGAGGAGATGGCGGGAAAAATGTAAAATGTATAAAGGCAATTGTGGTCTAGTGGTGAAGCTTCTAGCTCTCATTCAACAGATTCAAGATTCAAGGCAAATTGAAAATGTTACTTTGATTGATTTGGCGGAGCTTGATGATTTCTTGTCGGCGTTCTTCCATCATGCGATGGGTGTCCTGTGACCGGCCTCTCTCTTACGGAGGTCGTTTTCCTTGGCCTTCGGATCGGCCGTCTGAATTTCTAACTCACCCAATCGTTCTTGATTGGTGTTGAGTTCTTCCTGCAAGCGGGTGATAATTGCGGTCTTGGCTTCAGAGCTTTTCGGAAGAACCTAAAAAGAAAAAGAGAGTAAGAAATTTGAAGATTGAAGGGAAGTTGCTTGGAGAAATTATTAAATGGTAGAGATATACTTGGCAGATTCGAGAGAAATTCTTTAAAGCCTCTTCTTCTTGGAGGGCGTCCCATTGAGCCGTTGCGGTAAAAGTCCTTGCTCACGTGGAACTGTCCACCTTCACTTCTCCGACCACCATTTTGGCCGGTCTGGGTTCTCCGGAAGACTTACGAGTTGTCCTGGCCGGCGAGGAATTTCTTCCGTCCGGGCGGTCCCGGTGAGAGCTCGGAGGGATTTGAAATAAGGTGGCTCGGGGAAGAGGATTGTCGGAAGAAGAGCTCTCAACATTGGAGGTTTGCTTTTCAGCTCCTGAGCTTGAGGCGACGGGGAGTTCCTTTGTGAGAGTCGCACTTTGAGCTTACGTAGTTGGAGTGGCAATAGTGGTGGAGGCGCCAAGAGTGGAACCGGTCCGAAGCGTATCAGGGAAGAAGCAAGAACGGGGCTAGGAGGAGCACTGTGAGGAAAATTTGGTTCTTAAAAAGCCAGCTATGCTGGCTTGGAAGCTAGAGGAATCCTGTAAGAAAAAGCGACCTTAATTAGATTAGAGCAAGGAGCTTTGGGACCTAAGGAGTTTTTTGACAGATTGAATAATTCAGAAAAATAATTCGAGAAAACTTACGTGGAGGCTTTTTAAAGCCGGTGGAGGTTTTGACCTTTTTGGATGGGCCTTGAGAAACTCCACCACTGCTATCTGCGGCTCTTTTCTCCGCTGGATTGGCTTGCGGAGTTGGAGCTCGATCCCGGCATCAACGGGACCGGTGCGGTGACCATACCGGGACCGTTTGGGGACATTCGACAAAGGATCGGTCGAGGCAGAAGTGCCTTGAGTTTTCCCCGGTGAAGCTTCGAGGATGGCCGGAGCTGCTTGGCGATCCCTTTCGACGGCGTCTTCTTCTCGCCGACGCTCTTCAAGTTTTTGTGCCTGCGAGCGGGTATCGCCGGAAGCGAGCGGGGAGGGCGGCGGGTTTACCGATGGTCAAGGCGAGTAGTACGTCTTCTTGTACTAGGAGCTTGAACCACGGTCCCAGATTTTGTGATTTTTGGGGCTAGGCTTGGAGGAAGAGGGAAAGACCGGTGCTGTGGATTTTTGAGCCGGACCGAGCTTGAACAGCAAGTGGAGCGGCATTATTGGCGTAATCCTCTCCCCAAGTGTCATTAGGAGGAAGAGGAGGATGACTCCTGTAGTTGTCCATTTTCTGCGATTACAAAGATTAAGTCTTTATAAGTAAATGATGGCAATAAGTGATAAAGATTTGAAAAAACGAGGAAGAAGTACTTACGGCATCACGAGGATTGCATGAGCTGAAAGCTAATGCCACTCTTGTACATCCAGACAGTGCTGGATTTGGCTGCGACATCATGTCTAATGCGAACTTCTAGCCGATCCTTGTTGGGGAGGGAAGTTCCGTCCGGAGGCATGGCGGTGTCCTCGTTGAAAAGCCAAGCGGGGTGTTCTTGCCTCTTGAGTGGTTGGACGCCTCGCACTATGAAGCTCCGAGAGAATTGTCTCGGCGATTACGCCTTTGACATCTTTCAAGTATCGATGCGGGCGAGGAGTGCAAGAACTTCATCGTCCTCTTTGAGTTTTTCCTGGTTTCGGCGGTGGGGAAATTCTTGGCTACCTTCGCATTGAAAGCGAGGGAGAGATGGTTGAGGATTGTCACGGAAAAACCACCCTTTTTTCTAGTGAGCTATGCTATTGTTCAAGGATAAAGAGAAATATTCATCCGCGCTCCGGCCTTTGGATTCCCACACCACCAGCTGCAGCTCTGGCGGTCGATGATGGAAGCGGGCGAACTTGGAACAGATATTGGAACAGCTTGAAGTGGGGGAGAACTCCAAGGAAAGCCTCGCATAAATGAATAAAGAAGGCAATACGAAGGATGGAGTTAGGGTTAAGGTTCACTAACTCCCATCCATAGAAGAAAAGAAGTCCTCTAAAGAAGGAACGACATGGGAGATCGAGGCCACGGAGGAAAAAAGCTTTGAAGACTAGTTGTTGAGATTCATCTATACCCCGGGGAACTTGGGCTGGGGAAGGGACACTCCGGTTTAAAATGGGTTGGGGAGGAAGATACCCATCTTTAAGCTGCTTCATTCAAAGAGGATTACGTGACCTTCTTCGGGACCAAGGTCTTGGACTCCAAACGGAAGGCGATCGCGAGGAACGAGAGGAAGAAGATGAGGGAACGGCGGTGGATTTCTTCTTGCCCATCTTGAGAGATGAAAAAGAAAGCTTCGAATTGGTTGATGAAGAAGGAGAGCGTAACGAGAATGAAAGCGAATGGCGGGCGCGTATGAGCTTCGGGAGCGAGGGTTGACCTAGGTCGACTTTTCGTTTTCTTTTATAGACACCAGGATGGGCCGGGGGCTGAAAAGTTATTGGGCCTTTTTAAGAGGCCCGAGGGATGTCGTGATCTGTGCAATTATGACCTAACGGCCATAAGGAAGTTAATGATACTGTTATCTGCGTTAATTATGACTTAACGGTCATAAGGATAAGCCGTCGTGCTTTTATGAAAGAAAAAAGCGGTACTGAAAAATAGAAATTTTCAGATAAAAGTTAAAGCCATGCTGAATTCTGTGATTCAGCGGTATGAAAGAGTTAGATTTTACATCACTCGGTGATAATGGATGCCTTAGGCTATGGGTGTTAATCATCCAGGCTGATTATAGGCTTTGGAGACTCGAGTCGTTGTGAGAATATAAGGGATAGGCTGAGTCCGATCAACCAGAATTATGGTTTTTAGTGAAATTTTGATAAGTGAATTATAAGTCTAGACTGATTTAGTCGGTGCTATTATGTGAAATTGGTAAAAACATACGAGAGGATAAGAAATTATAGCCGGTATGACCGGTCTGGAAAATATGTTCTTAGCAAAAAATTGCTTGAGAGGGATGTGATTTAGTGGAAAATAACCAAACGTAGTCTCTCGGGAAAGACTCTTGCATTATTTGTGATCCTCAAATGATACAAGAGTCGGGGCTATACCTAATTAGGTGCACTGACCGGTGCACCGTATTCAAGAGCGGTCTGCAAAAATTTCGGGAAGCGGAAAATGATAGAATTTGAAAGAAGCAATCTGTAGCAATTGGATATTGAAGGAAATAACGAAGAATCAGCTAGTGGACTCTTGCATTATTTGAAAGAAGTTCAAATGATCCAAGAGTCGGGAGCTATACCCAATTGGGTGCGCCTAGCCGGCGCACAGTGAGAAAGATAGGCTATGATTACCTAATTAGGTGATATAAAAGGTGAAAAACAATAATTTTTTCGGACTTCTTGTTAAAGCACTTATGAAGAAAAAAGAACGAGTTTGCAGCAGATTGGAGTTCTTTTTAATTTTACCATGAATAAAGACCAACGAGCGAGAAGGCTGGTTAGTTTTATTCAAGGTTAAATCAAAAATTACTCGGGGGCTGCTTGTCGTATACTTGCCTTATGGGTATACGAGATGATGAAGAAATGGATACGCAAAGACATGGTAGCAAATCGGAGAAGATACGAGATAAGGGCGATAGGCAACGGTCGGTCTTCGACCGATGCAGGATAATAGAAGAACACTGTAGACCGGTATGGAAACAAGGCGGATACTAAGACCGGTATACAATGACGTGAGAAGCAAGTTATAGAACAATTTGTAGTCTGATTAGGACTCCGGATCAATAAAGAAAGTTAGAGATAGAATCCCATATATGTAATTCATGTAATCGGCTAGGACTACGATTGTAACCCTAGCTCCCCAGGACATATAAGGCGGAGCGGGGACCCCCGAAAAGGATGCGAGACTTCGCAATTAGCAAATCGCTAAAGGCAATACATAACATATATACGGGACGTAGGGTATTACTCTCGATTCGAGGGGCCTGAACCTGTCTAAGATCGTGTGTTCCTGTGTGTTTTGTGTGTTGCACCATCGAATTCCACGCTCGTGAGGGACCGGGTAGTACTAGTGCCGAGTTTAAGACTCGACAGGCTTTGTTGGTCCATGGACCCGTGAAGTTGGGCCACTTATGAACCGGTTTGAGTCCAGTGATGAATGGTAGCCCATTAGTAGCAGGTACCGATTTTTTAAATTTCTGAATAACGAGTAGATTAAATAAAATATATAAATAATAAGAAAATTAATAAGGAACACATAGTAAGAAAATAAATTAAGAAAACAATAAAAATGTGGTTATATGTATATCAATATAATGAGAAGATTAAATAAATATATATAAATAATAAGAAAATTAATAAGGGACACATAGTAAGAAAAAAATTAAATAAGTAAAAGTAATAAAGAAATTAAGTAAGAAAATAAATTAAAAAAACAATAAGAATGTGGTTATATGTATATCAATATAATGAGAAGATTAAATAAAATATATAAATAATAAGAAAATTAATAAGGAACACATACTAAGAAAATAAATTAAGTAAGTAAAAGTAATAAGGAAATTAAGTAAGAAAATAAATTTAAAAACAATAAAAATGTGGTTATATGTATATCAATATAATGAGAAGATTAAATAAAATGTATAAATAATACGAAAATTAATAAGAAACACATAGTAAGAAAATAAATTAAGTAAGTAAAAGTAATAAGGAAATTAAGTAAGAAAATAAATTAAAAAAACAATAAGAATGTGGTTATATGTATATCAATAAAAGTGGATAATAAAGAACAATACAAATTTATTCTTGATCAAAATACTAGATTAATATATTATTAAAAGTGCAAAATAAAATTCAAATTGCATTACAAATTTTGCAGATAATATATTAATGTGGATAAACGTGGATAAAAAAATTAAATTACATAATAATTTTTGCCTTAGAATAACCAACAATCTTAATTAAGTCATGGCCCACATATATTATATGAATATATCAATAAACTGGATAATAAAATACAAATTACATTTAATTAAAATTCCATGATATGTCACAAATACTAATTAGGCATTACACAACAATATTGTATATCAGCCATTAACCAACTTTACATTACGCCCATCGTCATCGACACGCATGTATCGTGCCGATGATGTATAAGCCGAGCTCGTGTTTGAATGAGTTTTAACTTTTTCATTTTCTCGCAAAGAGGGAGACCTCGTCGGACTCGGTTGTGCTCTTCCGGATCCTTCATATTTTGAAGTCCAATAATTATTTGTTTCCGGAGAGAACAATATGCTTCTTTTCATGCTCGAGCTCGAGTACATAAAACACTTGTGCAACACGTTCAGGAGTACCCAAGGATCATCTTTGTGGCCTACATTTTTGAGGGAAACGAGAGTGAAGCCATATTCATCTACCTCTACACCTTGCGGATGCTTGACCCATTGACACTTAAATATGGGTATCTATACATTAGTCCCATAGGTGAGTTCCCAAATTTCTTTAATATACCCGTAATAGGTATTTTCTTTCAAGGTGTTATCCTGTGCTTGTTACACTAATAGCACTATTTTGATTCCGACGCTTCCTATCCTTTTCCCTAGTGTAAAATGTAAAACCATTAATATCACAGCCTTGCCATGTTGTAACTTGGGCTGGACGAAAAGCTCAAAGCTCGTGGCTCGGCTCGGCTCGGCTCGACTCGGTTTCTTAACGAGCCGAGCCGAGCTTATATTTTAGCTCGTCGGATTAGCGAGCCGAGCCGAGCTAGCCCACGAGCTGCTCGTGAGCTCAACGAGCTCTGGAAGACGAGAGAATAAGTAATGCTCAATACCAATATAATGTCATATATTGAGTTAATTTTTGAATATTTTGAAACACATTTTAAATTAATCTACATTATTAGCGTTTTCATGAAGTATAAATCATATATCTTACCTATTTCACAAGAAAATATTTCAGATTTAAAGTATATAATATCTTAATTGTTCTATATTCCTGGCTCGTGAGCCTAACGAGCTAGCTCGAGCTAACTATCGAACCGAGCCGAGCTAGGTTTTTAGCTCGTCCGTGTAACGAGTTGAGCCGAGCCGAGCCGAGCTAGCTCGATATCCACCCCTAGTTGTAACTAATCGTTGCGGACCTCTAGCCAATAGATGCATTGTCTTTTCATCCCTTGTTTCACCAATTGGGATGTTTTGGTCCTGCAACCACCCCGTAAAACTTTTCTTGTGCTCTTTCATTATCCAATCCTCGAGCAATTGTCATTTTCTGCACGAAGTTGCTCTAAGTGTTGCTTGGATGTAAGGCTCAACAAGTCGTAATCGCTACGAGAGGCTAAAATGTGCTCGACTCACCAATTGATAGTTCTCGCGTGATTTCGGTAGAC